>WBNM01033664.1:0-101327 GCA_013399055.1 Ramphastos sulfuratus | reverse complement strand
TTCCTCTCTTGTGTCTACCATTTCTTCCGAGCAGCATTTCAAGAATCACAGTCTTTGCAAACATCAAACTCTTTGCAGAGCAGAGGGCTGCAATCAAAACTTGGACCATTTTCTCGTGTCCCGTGTCCTGTTGTAAAGGATGGGCATCTTTATGCAGAAAGGATGATAAAACAACTGCAAGCTATTGTATAGTCAGGATGTAGATGCTTCACCGACTGACATTTCCAGAATTGACTTTACCCTTACTCAGAGACGGCTTAAAATACATCATGCTATTTTTACAAAGCACTCCCTGTCTATAGTAGACCTCGCTACTGTGAATGGAAGTAGCATGAATAAAAGCAGGCCTGAACTCAGCCAGAAAGGTGCAAGATCCAAATTAATTAGTTACAGCAAGTGTAAAATGTGATGTGGGCATTTTTTCCTATTTAAGAACAGCATCAGTATAGACAGATACACAATAAATATCCTCAAAGTTGTGAAAGCCGTTGAAGTTCAGACAGAGATGGTAAGAGTAGAAGTGTTTTGAAATTACCTTAATACAGATAGGGTTGAAAATCATAGTCCCATTCAAGATTGCAGTATAATCATAGAGCAATTAACTGGTAGTATCACAGACTCGAAGTGAGGAATAAGTAGTATGAGCACATGGACTCTTAAAATATCCTGTGTTTGTATGAGTGGAAAAACAGGAAAGGAAGATTGGAAAAATGTGCTGTTGAAACAATACAGCCTTCACAGGAAATAGTCTTTAAAATATTCTATAGGATTTCATCATGCAGACTGTAAATTCACTTTTTCTTGGGGAGCCAACTCTGAGGTGCAGTAGCACAGCTCTTATGTGGCAGTTTCAGTGTGGATGAAGGAAGATATTTTGCTCTGATTTCTTATGCCCAGATCCACCTATAAAAAAGCACGGGGAAGGTCCAAAATCAGTAAGTATAGATCTGCAGTAAAAAGGCAATTTTGGCAAAATAGTTGTAATATGGGAAGAATAAATACACAAGTATAACATTAAGGAGACAACAGAGTCAACGTGATTGTTTTGACACAGAAGGTTTAGTGATGAATAGGAAATGGGTGTGTGTGCAGGGGGGTGGAGGGAACTGAGCCAGGAGCCTGGGTGGAATTTATGTGTGATGGCAGAATGGGAACCTGTGAGAAGCAGAAACGAAAGCAAAATGTGAGACAGAATTAGAGCTGGTGGAAAAAGCCTCACACTTCTATGTGTCTGGAAACCCCTGAGACAGTTCATAGTGTTATGCATGTCTATGCCACCTACTGCATGTTTTATTTTCAGGAGACAACTGCAATTTCTCTTTCAGTGGACATGCAGTAATTGAAAGGTCACTATGAACTTGTAGCTACCTTCAGAAGTTTCTGCTGAAATTTTCTCTTGACTTCTGCACAGCTTTGCAAGTTACTGATCTTCCGCTGGTGAGAAATGGTAAAGTACCAACTAGGTATTAATCAGTCATGGAAAGTCCTAACTCCTTGTATAAGGGATTTGCTCAAATGAATGTGGTCCTTGTACTCAGCGACTCTAAAATAGGTTTAATACACCTATATGCATCTAATTGTACCTGTGCAGGGAATGATGTCTCTACAGCTGCCCCAGTTGCCCAAAGGGCCCCAGTTCAAAAAAGCAGACCCATACTACAGGGGCAAGAAGAATTGTATTTTCCTTTTTACAGCAAAACCCAGAAATGAAATGTGTTGCTTTTTCATCTCTTTCAGCAACTGTAATTTCTCTAATAATAGGAGGTGAGATGTGTGTAGGCAGAAGCTGATAGTGTTTCTGCAAGCTGCACAGCATTGACTAAATTAATAACATCTTCCTACTCTCCTTTTCCAGGCTCAGAAGGACTCATATGCTGTGCTAACGAGTACCTTTTCAACCTGCTTTCCCAGCATGAAGGAGAAATGCAGCCATTTGGGACAGCCCCTGTCCTTCTCTGTGTACCGCGGTGAAAAACAGGGGACTGAAACACACCTCCTGTGGAAAACGTAGAGGAACTAACACCACTGGGCTTTCCGACATCTTTACCCTAGCATGGCAGCCCCCAGCCATGGACTACGAGTCTTTACAATGACAATAAAGTGTGCAGAAGAAAGCAGCAGGTTTTGTGGATGATATGTCATCAGTAAATAAATAAATGTCAAGTGATGTGAAGATTGCAACAGCATGATAAAATAAAATAAAATAAGATAAAATTTAAAAATAGTGCTAGTTTTAAACCAGAGGTAGTGCATATCAGATATTAAACTCTAATCTGCAGTTGGAAGCCAGGTCCGTGTGTCCTCACCCTGTACAAGTCCACAATCAAGATAGTGATGTCATGTGGTCAGTGAAAGTGGCATCTAGTATAATTTATTTATTTTACTTTTCCACATGCTTTCAGCCATGTGCCCAAGAGTGCTTGCAGCAAACATGGTAGCATCTTCCTCTGAACCATGCTTCTCAAAATCTCCCATCCTAGGAGACTCACAATAGAAAAAAATCAGATAATTTCTTTCCAATAAGAAAAGGGAAAGACAAGAAAGTATGATGTTGCTATTAAATTGATCTCCCAGCACTGCAGTGGATCCCATGTCCTTCACAGAAACCCACTAAAATCCCAGAAAAGTAAGTTTTGTCACCAAGAGAACTGAAACAGAGTCTCAATTGCTCTGGCTTCAGCTGAAAATATCAATCTTCACCCCAAACTGAAGGAAATCTGAAATGATCCTGCCCAGGGTCCAGAGTTACGGCTTACTTTTTTTCTTCCCCTGCATTCTTCAAACCAAACATTTTAGATGTTATTTTTTTAATCTGTCAGTCCATATGAAATCAATTCTTCAGCAAATCAAAAACTTAAGCAGTTATTAAAGGTGGTCTCGTGTTAAACATAAATTATCACATCTACTTCTCCTGCCTTGTCCTGTTCTGTGACTTTAAAACTGAAGAGGATATAAAATCATAGAATCATAGAATGGTAAGGTTGGAAGGGACCTCAAGGATCATCTAGTTCCAACCCCCTGCCATAGGCAGGGACACCTCCCACTAGTACAGGTCACTCAAAGTCTCATCCACCCTGGCCTTGAACACCTCCAGGGAGGGAGCATCCCCAACCTCCCTGGGCAGCCTGTTCCAGTGGCTCACATCAGGACCAAAAGAGGAAAATATCTTCATTGTAATGTAACTACCTTTTTTCAGTATAGAAAATAAAATCTTTTTCACCAGCTTTGGTCTTTCCATACCCTTTTTTTTCGCTTCAGGGTAAAATTGCTATAGCTGTTAGTTCAACTTTGTTTGCAGAGAGTTTTACTTTGCAACTTTGTTTGCAGAGAGTTTCACTTTGCAGTTCTTTCAAACTATGAAGTTACTTGGGTTATCAGATCTTAGTTTGTTTTCAAACAGCACAGCCCTTATCAGTTTATTCTTGATTGTATAAAATAAAACTAGTTAGATGCATAAGTGACTATTTTAAAATCTCAAGAACAGCTAAGTAATGCTAGCTAGTTTTATTGTTTAAATACACTACCTGCAAACTAATCTAAGCCCCACTGGAGTAACTCCAAAATTATGAGTAGAGTTCGAATCAACTCTCCCTACACAAATTAGCACCTTTTGATGGGGGAGAGACCCAGCTAACACCGGTAGCTTTGGCATTCCTTGATGGAAGAGTTTTGTCCAGCTGTGAATTAAGGGTGAATTACAGGAAATCTGCACTGATTTAAGTGCGTGATAAATGAGAAGATCTTCAAGGCTCTTGTGAAAGATAAACAGTTATTTTTGAAAGTCTCAGTAATTTAAATTTCTTTTCAAAAAGAAAAATAAGAGCTGTTTCAGAACAGTCAGCCTCAAAAGAGGCATTCCCCTGGTCTCCACATTCTCTGAATTTTATGCTGCAATTATCAGATTGTCAAGACGTCGGCTCTGCTTGATTAAGTTCTCTTTAAAGTATTAAGGCTATTTGCAACTACTTAATGATCCTTTCAGGTACCAACACTTTCCTTAATTTTAAAAGCCTTGATCTTTAGAGCTAAAATGGGATCAGAGACTCTCCCATTGCATTGCTCCAGCCCTTCAACATTAGCAGAGTGAGTTTCCGAATGACATTCCCCATGCTGTGCTCTGCACAAAATGAGGTTCGCATGTGAAACAGCAGGAATGAGATTTTATACCTACCCTCACATGTGGAGCCACTTCTATATTGCACCTGCATGCGCAGAGAGTCTCCCTCTGCTCAGTGTGATCTGCAGAGCATCTGTGCACCCAGTTCCACAGCCCCATCGCATCTTGAAAGGAGGGAAGTAGTGAAAGTTATTAGGGAAGTTTCTTATTAATGTTCAAGAAAAATAAACAACCTCTCCTGCTGCAAATTCCTTGCAGATTTGGTATGAAAGCAGAGGAATGGAGAACAAAGTAAGGTTGTTATGGAACATCCTGTGGAGATGCAGCTTCAGAAATATCTGAGTATGTCAGATATTATCTGGAGGAAGGGATACATCACCTGACAGCGAGGCTGGAAACTATTGAAACTATTGCCAGCTAGGCCATTATTTTAATTACCTCTTGTCTCTTCAAGAATTAATATCCAACAATCCTGTCCTGTATAGAAACAGGTGAGAATATACAACCTGTCCAGAAATAATGCAGCTGATGGGAAAATAGCTGCTTTAATGATGAGGCATCTGACAACTACCAAATTAACAGACTCACTCACAGGAAAACATTCTGGGGAAAAAAGAAAAAAGTAGCCCTGTAGAAGAAGAATTGGTAAAAAAAAGTAGGTATGTATGGGCTTTGGAAAACAGTGGAGATTAGAGGTATTACTGCCCTTGTTGCAGCTCTTAAGTGACTAGATTTAATTCTTTAGGGAGGTGGAAGGATGTGTACAATCTACTAATTTGAACCACTGTGAAGTTCAGAGCTCTGGTTCAAGCTACTCTTGAAGATTGTTTGAGCTCTCTCATCTGGCTGCATGCTCCGAGCAAGCTCAAGATTTTGCTTGTCTTGCTCAACAGCTGAAATGATTATGTTCTTATTGTCAACCCTTATATTAACCTTCGAGCTCCTGTTTGATCATGTCTGTATGGGAGGGAGGAAGATGAGCTTGTAGCAAGGAGTTTGTAGGGGTTTGTAAGAAACATTTCTCGGAAGTGGCTGTCCTCCAAGAGTTTTTGCTATCAAATCATGTCTTCTGGATGCTGGTTTATGAATGAGAATAGTCACATTTCAAAATTGTTTTGGTGAGCTGAGAATGAGCATAACCAGCTTCTGCAGTCAAGGACAAATCTTTTCAGTGCTATCCAAATGACATTTACTTTCCAGTCACACTCAACCAAAATGATACCGGCTCCTGGTACATACCAACACATACTAACAACTGAGCACATTCATCCTTTGCTCAAGTTAGTGAGATGCTGATACTATTCTCATGAGGAGTTCTTTGTGCAAAGCTTTTAGGAGTATCTGCTCACAATACAAAGTATACCAATGAGGAGGCAACATAGTACCAAACTGAATGCTAAGATGCTACCAGAGTCCGACTCCTCTGAATGGATCTTTTCATACATTCAACTGTTAGAGGCTCCTAATAATGCCATGTGGCTGATAACTCTAACTTCTCTCTAGCTTTATTATACATTGCAATTAATTCTGAGTTAATCTGGGCCTTCTGTACACAGGTATAGCAGAAACATCACCTTGGATAGATCAGGGCCTGCACTATGCAAGGTTTCTGGGTCCTAATTTTCTCAGATGAGGCACCCAGCATTAAGGGATAGCACTGAAAATTGTGGACTAAGTCATCAGTGGTGGTCATGTCAGCAGGCTTTGGTCATGCAGTGATACAACCTCTATGTTTCTCTAAATTCTTTATATGACTGTTTTAACATAGTTACAAACCCATGTGGTTTACCAGTAAATTCAGAACTGTTTAAGAGCAACTCAGACCAGACGTCTTGGGAAGATGAAGCATTCTTATCTGTGGCTTCTGCTGCATTTTGAAATAAGAGAGGGAAATACATCCATGAACATTTGCTGCCATTATGGATTTAAAAGCCAAACGCAGTCAGAAAGGCTACCAAAAAACTACTTCACTTGGCTGATAACTCAATTTGTTGATAAGAAAGAGGGAGTGTTTTGCCTCTCTATATCAGATAAGGGACTTATCACTCCCTGCACTGTTGATGATGAACATGCTCATCTGGCAGATAGTGGCAATAAAGCTGCATCTTCCCTTTGCACTGCAAGACATATGCTGCATCAAATAAAATTAAGGGAAATGGATTTAAAACAATTCTTGGTAAATGCTTTTTAAAGCAATTTATAATTAACCCATGGAACCTCCTGCTGCATTTTGTTAGAAAAGGAAATACCATCCTTGAAAATGGATTTTTTTTTTTTTTTGTATGAGCAATAATATGGGGAGATAAAAAGTGTAAAAACAGGACAGGAAGGACATCATTGCTATGGATGAGTATTTCCTAATTTAAGAGTGTAATTGAAAGTGTGAGCTTATATTTTGTTCTTACACTGTCTAAAGGTTGTTGCTAGATATAGATGTCTTTCTGATCCAGCTGGCTTTTTTTTTTTTTTTTTTAATATTGTACAACCAGACACATACAACATAGGGGACCAATTTTGCCAGGAGAACAAGCATGTCTGGAATGGATGGTAACAGCTGTTTTCTGAAATGTTTACAGCACAGTTTGATCCTTCTGTGCAGAAAGAGCCTAAATGGACGTGTGACTGTGGTTCACTGTCCAAATTAAGGAGACCTCAGCAAAAAGATGTCAGGGTGCATTGCAATGCTCTCCAGACTAACCACCTCGGGTCTTGCTGCAGAGTTGGACTGTCCATACAGGATCTCGGCATGGATGTGGAGCCACATACATGGCATTTACTTAGACTGCTGAGGATGCCATGGTCAGAGGAAGCTTGGGTCTGTTGGTACACACCAGTGCAAATCAATGCTGTGGGTTGCATCCGTACATCTGTGTTGACCCACTCGTCAGATTAAATGTGAGCTTCAGATAGCTCAATTGTTAATCCAAGCTTTGATTTGCTAGGAGGAAAGATGCTTTGCTGTACCTGTTTATCCTAGTTGAATTTGTGCACGGCAGAAACTGGGCTAAATCTCCAAAAGTGTCTGTTCATTGTGCAATGATGGGCAGGCAATTCCTGGCTACTGCTGAGACCCCTAGGGAACAGGGTGGCCCGGTGAAACCAGGGTACTAGGGCCACAAACCTCAGTGTGAAAACTCCAGAAACTGATTCACCCTTGCTATTAATTTGTCCCTCTGCAGGTTGTTTTATTTTCTTACTTCAGACGTTTCTTGTATTGTTTAAGTGCAGTCCTTCCTCCTAGTGATATTCGGATTATATCCCTTTCTCAAACTGGGGAAGGTTACGGAGGGTTGCAGTTATGACTGCAGTGGCAAGAAAAGCTTTGATCAAAAGTCGTTCTTACAAGAAGTGTGCTGAGGGATTAATGCAGAACTGACTTCATCAGCAGCTGAGAGCTCTGAGGAGGAGGAATTTAGGTGCTTCTTACACCCTCAACAATGCAAAGCAGTCATCATCAACAAGGTGTTCCCCAGAGGATGCTAATCACTCTGGTCCCTCTTGATCAGCAGTTAAGTGTGTCTCTCTTGTTTCTACTTATCGCCTAGTCAGAGATGCCAGAGGTATTTCTGAGAAGATAAGAACATTATTTACACCCAGCCTTAGAAAGGAAAGAAGAGGTCCTGAGTGAGCTGTAGCTATTATTGTTAGTGTTATCATTTGTATTGCAAAGGCGCTCAGGCCCAATGGTGTAGGGCCAAGTGTGTTTTACTGACCATACTGCCTGCCTTTATTCTCAAAGGGCTTGTGAAATGTGCTACAGGAAGGGGGCAGGAAGGTTTAGAGGAATAAAGTGCACAGTCCAGCACTGCATATTGGAACAGAGCAAAGGAATCCAGGAAGCCCTAGATTTTTTCTACCCTATTGTGGCCTGTGTGTTTGGGAAGAAAGGCATATCCCTGCCTCTTATTCAGTTCCATTAGGATTTATCTGCAGCTCCAAATTATAGTGATGAATGTATCTAGGATAACATGTGCCAGTATAGCTCTGGTCTACTTCCTCTAGTACAGTGTCACGGGAAAGGGTGATGAGAGATGATGAATCATGCTTTTGCTGAGAACAGAAATAAAAAATATAAATATACCACTTTGGGACTATCTAGCACTTCTGCTTACTAAGGACTGTGCATCCTTCGCTTTTTTTTCTTTCTCTTAACAGACCACCAAAAAAATTGTAGTAGTTTAGGGTTGAGACCACTGAATACTTCAGCATATCAAGTTCTACCTCCACAAGTTTTGATAGGTATGTCTGCCAGCCTCCACAATGTGCTGTATCTATGGCCATTGTGTTGTTTGTGCTCTAATATTTAACCAGAAGCTATCTCTGCCTTCAGCTTGTGCTTTGCTCAACTTTCTTTGCTTCTTCTTCTTCTTTTTTTTTTTTTTTTTAGGGTTTCTTTCTTTTTTCTCTTCCCTCAAAACAAAAAAATACCATGCTCTCTGATGATATTATGCTTATAAAGCCAAAATCTCTGTGTGTGCTGTTGAATTTAGTCAGAATATTTCTACTTCAAAGGTGCAAGGTCATCCTTACACTTACAGGCTTGATCATTCTCCTGTACTGCTGGTAATGTGAGAGTTATACACTACCTCAGAGACTCAGAAGCTGTTAAACACTGAGTGGGGTTCTCCAGGAGTCAAAAAATGGGTTATTTTTTTGTGAAGAAGATTCCCAACTGCCTTTAGCTTTTCTGTACTTGGAAAATTGGAGAACTCGGTTTGTACATCACTCGATTAAAATGATAGAGCATAATGAGTGCAGGTGTGTTGCATGCCTGCAATATTATGATCAAGATAGATACTGAGCAGCTTTAAACCAGCAGACCTCAGTCTCATGGCAGCTCAGAGCCTAGGAAAAAAATCACTTGCCTCACTTTGCCCATACAGGTTTTACAGCCTCTTCTGAGATCAGCAATTGGTGGAGGAGGGCCTAGACTGTAAGCTGGGCAGCTCCAAGGTGCCTCAGACATTTCAGTGCATTGCTGCCTTACTGTTTGGCATAAAAGGTGCAGTGCAAACTTACCCCTACTGCCAAAGGAGTTGATGCTGCTGAAATCCTAAGAGGATGATGTGGGAAAAGAAAGAGGTGATCATCTACAGATGTGTGCTCTTAGTTTGCCTAAGTCATTTCTGTCCCTGGCACAGTACTGTTTCTTGTAGCGTTGTTTGCTTAGCAATGCTGACAGTTACTTACAGGTTTCCCCATGCCATTGGAGGGCTGTGTTTTGTTGGCCACACAAAGACCCTAGGAGAGGGCAGTGGTGTCTTTTCCAACTGCCTGAGGACCCCCAGGACCCCTTTACACTTTCATAACTGCAGATGCTAATGGACACATTAGTCTCCCAAGCATAGCAGTGTGAAGGAGAGACTGCAGCATGAAAGGAGACATGCTGGGAGTTTAGATCTCAGCTTGACTTCTAGCACCTTGCTGGTGAGATGGGCCACCTTAGGAAGAGCAGAGGGGGGTCGTCTTGTCTCCTCTGCCACCTCTCTTTGACCTTACAGCTATTTCAGAGTTTATGGTATCAGAGTAACCATCTTGCTGCAAACTTATCTGTCACACATACTCAGTAATAACTAGCTCATATATTCTTTCCTAAAGTAACTACAGAGAAATGTTATGTTGTTTAACTTATCTACTATCACTGCTCCCCTTTTGTTACATCATTGTCTGAAGGCAAAGACTTTGGTTAAACTCGAAATGCTGGTAGCTTCTGAACAGTTTTGGTATCTGGATCAAATGACTATTTGATGGCTTAGAGCTGGGATAGCAGGGAGGGGGTGGAAATCACAATTCCTGTATATTCAAGCAGAAGAGGTAATTCTGTCATGAAAATTCACTGGTGTACAGTAGCTTTCAGCTGCTACTTGAGGAAGGGGTGACTCTTCACCAGGCTGTGGTGTTAGCTCAGCTCCTCTGAAAACGAGAAAAACCCAGATGCAAACTTTGTGGCTTAGCCCCACGTTAATGCATTCCCAAACACTGATTAAGAATGGTGAATGAAGAGAGAAATGCAGGCTAATGTACCACACTGGCATTTTCCAGACTGCCTGCCAAATGAGAGCTTTGAAGGTGACGTGTAAAAAGAGGCCAGCAACCTGCACATAAGCAAACTGGAGGGTTTGGACTGCTGTAAATGCTGCTTCCTGTGGAAGTAAGATAAAAATTTGTTGAAGGGTGAAAGACTGTGGGCTAGACAAGTGTCCAAAGGGAGTGGGAAGGGAAAAGTTTGGGACATGGGAATGGTTGGGTATTCTTCCCAAGAGCAAACTGTGGTGCCCCTCATTGCCTTAGGCAGTCTACTGAGAACAAGATGGAAGTGCAGGTAGCTGGGAGCTCAGAGGTGTGCTTAAGGGTGTTTGTAAGCTCTGCAAGGATGATGGTGTCATTGTGGCTTCCACTTGCTGATCTCATTCTTGATGGGGAGCTAAAAAGGGGTTCTCATATTCCCAGTCTCTGTGCTGGGTTTCCACTCCCTAAGTAATCTCTTTTTAGCCCAAGCCCTGTAGGCAAGGCTGCATTCCATTTTCACCTACAGTCTCCTGATATGGAGACCAAACAAGAACTTGGATAAAAGCTTTCACTTGGTAACGAGCCACTTGTGTGATTCCTGTAGCTGGAGTGACACCAAGTACCTGTTTGTCCCCTTATTCTGTGTCTCCCACAGAAACTGTGTTGCAGAGATTGAAGAAGGAATTGTATAGGTTGCAAACAGACCAAACTGATTCTTTTAGCTCAGACTATGAAGGATATTTTTTTTTCTCCTGTCCTACTCTCATGAGTTGAGCTGTAGAAAAGTTTACGTCAGAAGTGGGTGCCAGAAGTCAGATGGCCCTCTCTAAACTTCTGCATGCTGTCTTTCCACACAGGTACTTCCTTCTTGGCTTTGGAGGGTGAGGATTGAAATTTCTTGGTGCATTGTAGCACCAGTTGTGTTACCTCTATTTTTAACTCCCTCCATTGTTTCTCATGTCTAGCTCCAGGGCAAAAGCATCAGATGGAACTGGTCACTAGGTAATGGGTCAGTTATTTCCATGTGAGAGCTTGTACCAACATCAGTTTAAATTTGTTCTGAGGTCAGCATGTTCCCATATAAATTTTTCCTTTATATTCCCTACTATCTCTTCTTACCTCCACCCAACCCACATGGATCTTGAAGGCTCTTCTAAGCATTTATGCTGTCATAAATGCATGTAATCACTGATATGAACAAAGGTAATGTGCTGCTTGAAGTATATAGAGGTGAAGTGCTGCATGTTTCCTTGCTTGATGATATCTGGAATAAATGTGGTAGGGGAGTAATTTGAGTTCAGAAGAAGATGAAGCACCATCGAGTTTATGAATAGTTCAGGCTCATCTCTGAGTGGCAAGCCCCAACCTGGTGTTGGGTCTCCGCAGGCAGACAAGGAAAACAGATTTGCATCAATCCAAGTGTAAGCAGGAATGGAACTACTGTAAAGTTTTTTTTTTTTTTTACTGATTCCAGCCAAGAAAACTGGCAAGGTCAACAAGCTCTTGCTCATGTTTTTGAGGGGAGGAGAGCCCATCTGTCCATTTGCCTTGGGCTTTGCAGGCATCCATCTGCCTTAATAACTGAGCTGTGAAAAGCACAATCACTGCAGGATGAAAGAAGAAGCAAAGGAGAATCTGGGACCTGCCTCTCCCACCCACAACACAGTGTGGCTGTCAATGCCAAGCATGTGAGTGCCACCAGACCACAGCTGTCCCATCAGTGCAACAGTCAGGATCCCACGACACTGCTTTAGCCATCACAGAGGATTCAGTTTGGATTGTGTTTGGGCCTGACCTTCACAGCAAACTGATATTGAACACACAAGGGCCACAGTATACTTTCTGGTTAACTTTGAGTGTAGAGAAAGTCTTTTCTTCTTAGCAGAGGCCATGGATTTTGCTTGGCTTGCTGAGCAGAAATGTCCTTATGATTGTGTTGTCACTAGCCCGTGCCACGGAGCGCGATTTGGGTTTCCCTGGTAGATACAGGTATGACATACTATAAAGGTGGCATCTCATGGGGATATGGACCACACGGGCCCAGTGAACTGTGACTACTCATTGTAATTATGTCCAATGTGTACTTTCTGTGTCTGAGTGCAGATCAGACTAATTCCTGGAGAACAGTTCAGTGCCATGATTATACACTGTTCATTAGCTGGCCACTCTTGAGGAAATTTTGTTAAAGGAAGTGATTTTTTTTTTTTTTTTTAACATAGCATGCTCGTTACTTAGCACAGACCTGAGATGTAATGAGCTGGTTTACAGTTCAGTTGTGTTTGTATTGGAGCAGAATTTGCAGTTTGCACACTAAGAGGAGATGAAGATCTTTACAATTAGAGTAAATCTTTACAAAGTCCACTGCTAATAATGGCTTACTCAAATTTTGCATGACATTGGTATATAAGCTGTAATGGAAGATACAGGAATTAGATTTCTTTTTATATGGTGCATTATGCCACTACCATTAATACCAATGTATAGTATAGTATAACTGTCTTAAGAACCTCACCTTTGTTTTTGGGGTTTTTTTTTAATTTTATTTTTTTTCCAATAGGAATGGGAATGTTTTGGCTGAACTTAAATCTTTTCTCAAATGACACAAACAAAACCAAAACAGAATAACAGGCTATGCCTATATAATTACATCTATTTGTGCTCTTGCCTTAAGTTACAGGGAAAATGCTTTTCCAAGTAGGTTGCTTAGTGTTAGAAAAATTAGTAACAGCTATATCACTAGTTGTGTTTGAGGTTTCACTGAGGCTCTGCAACACATCAAATACAAAAATGAAATATGTTTTAATTGTGAAAAAAACCTCCACAACATAGAAATTCATGGCTCTTACACTCTGGTTGGGTGGTCTAAAAAATATTCTGCACTTTACATATATGTAAAGCTGTCTTTTTCTAGTGTTTTTCAATCTGTGAAGAAGTAAAAAAGAAAATCTGAGAAATGAGGAAAGGGATGCTGAGGTTATGTGAGAGATGACAAGGCCGTGCACTATGGGGGACTGCATTTCCACCACACCAGATTTCTTTCAGAAACCTTTTTCCTAGGGCTGCAGAATCCACTGAACATCTGCAGTCCATGTTCCCACTTGGCTGCTTAACCTGTGCTGCCCAGCTGCTTGGGATTGCCAGCCTCATCCTTGGGGAAAAAATGTTCTATGAACCCAAACTGCTGGAGCTCAGCACTGCAGTTCATGGCACAGATGATCATAGCCTGCTAATGTACAGGAGAGGTGTTATCATCATGTACATGCAGGATGCCATCTGAGCAAATTCCTCCTAGTCTCTGCTGTGAACTTCTGCAGGCACAATGGCATCTGCAGGGGCATGAAGAAGGGACACTCTGTCACAGCTTTTCTGGCAGCAATCCTTTGCACTGATGCTATTTATAGACAGCAATCCTTTGCACCAATGATATTTATAGACAAAATCACATTTTTAGTACTATAACTTCTCCTGTAGGGAATGGTTTTCCTGCAGCAAGGGAGTGCTTTATTTACTGCTGAAAAATGCTGATATTCCTACAAGATAAAGCAGTGTACACACAGCCCTTGTATGGCTCCTGTCTTATAACAGAAAAAGATACTGGTGATACCACTTATTTTACCATTCCTGAGCAAAATAAACCACCTAGACAGAAGTCTGTAGAGCTTTCTCTGCACTAAAGACATCTGCCAGTAGAACTATCTCAGTCTCAGATCATGCCTCACCACACCTCCTTCCAGCATAGCTGTGGTTGAGTAGGTTTGCTGTGCAGGTTTCTAGCATACTGCTGTGTCACAAGTAAATGCCTGGATAATTCTTAACCTCATACAGGGTCGGTTTATCAGCTGCAGGTGGTCAAAATAATTATACACACTGCTCTCTATGAAAACTGGGTTAGCAGGATGGTACTTCTTCTTATGTCCCATCAGGCTTCTCTGATTTACACCTAGAGTCGGACTTGAGGGATAAAGGTGTACGATCTAACGCGAGCTGCCATCACATCTCTTCGGGTGATGCCACTTTTCTAATGCTTTCAGTTCCCTCTAATTTTGCATCATAATGTTGGCTATGATATGATCATTGCTTTTGATGAAACTAGAAAGTAGAGCCCAGAGGAAAAAAAAAAAAAAGGGTATTTATTTAAAAAGAAGTACGATAGATAAATACACTGCGTCGTCATCTCAAGGCAAGAGGAAAGCTGCAGGCAGCTTTCCAGGCAGAGATCCTAAGGGCCGATGTGACCCTCAGGCACACTGGCAAAACTGCACATTCATGAGCTGTGGTTTTCCCACACTAGCCCACTATCTGCCACACATATGTGTGCTACATCTAGGAAAGCTGTGAGGCGACAGAGCTTGCTAGCTACTGGAATTGTGATAATTTTCACTAGGAGGTGGTGGTTATTAGCTTCAATTTGGGAGTGCCAAAGCCTGAGACCTGCAGTGTCAGACAAATAGTTTGCTAAACCTTGATGTCAGTGACTTCTGAAGAGAAGTAGGGAAGCGTCAGGTACATGTCCCTAGAGAGCTTTTCTCTGTGATCTCCATCAACACATAGCTGGCTTTTGCCTTTGTGTCTTCCTTGCCATTTGCCTGCAGTGATGGGTCCTGGTAAGGATCTTGCATCTTTTGGATTCTGGATAATTCTCCACCTGACCACCTGTGTCTGTGCGGGCACACCAAGCAGGCCAGGGCCTGCTGCAGCCCAGAGGGCAAGAGGCGAGGCACAGTTTGTGCTCAGGCAGTTAAGCCTTCCTTCCCTCCAGAGCAGGGCAGCCTTCTCTGCAAGGCTAACCGGGAGCCGTCCACTATGTCACTCCGTGTTTGCATATTTGCTGAAGGAAACAGATACAATCTCTTCCATCTCTCCCCATGCTGACGTCTTTCTGCGCTGCTCATCTCTCACATCAGCTGTTCCTGAAACTGCTTCTTACCCACAGTTGGAAATTCAAAGCTGGGCCCCTCCCTGGCTGCCTCTTTGATGTCCGTTTCTCCTCCTCCACATCACGGACATTGCTCCCTTTGAACACAGGCATCGTGATAAGGTTTATGAGATTACTTCCCGTTAGGATGAGGACATCCAAGCCCTGCATGTCTGAGGACCATCTGCTGCCTCTGAAATGGGCATGGATGGGAGCTTCTAGCAGAAACCCAAGGTTGGGCTGCTTCAGTTGCCGCAGTTTGTGAATCAGAGCCCTCAAACACACACATAAACTCTAATCAAACCCAATTAAAAAATGTCTGATATTTATCAAGCTTCGTTTAGTTTGGGATCAAAATTAAATTATTGATTAGTTGCTGAGTTAAGATACATCTGTGTCATCCTCTAAAACAAACAGAAGAACATCTACCTGAGGGGACTGATGCAATTCTCAGTCAACTTCTGAAAAAATTGATGTGATACCACTTAGGTGTAATCTGAACTGAAATTTTAGAGTTTTAGTTTGAAGTTTTAGAGTTTGAATTTCCTGCATAATTCAGTTCAAGTCAGAACTTGGACATTTGGATCTGGAGCTTTTTTTTTTTTTTTTTTTTTTTTTTTTTTTTTTTTTTTTTTTGGCAGTTTAAGAGACAGGAGCCAGTAAAGCCTGTCTGCTTAGCAGCTTTCAGAAAGTTTTCCAGAGGAGGGGAGTACATTGGTGATACCACTGACAGATTACATTACAACAGCTGTTGGAAAAGGCCTTTGGAGGAAGAGATACAATAGAGATGTTAGAGCAGAGTGAGAATTGCAGATGAGAGTCTGGGATCTGGTCTTGGAAGATACCCAGTATTAGCAACTTGACTGAAAGGCTACGGGAGACAGCCAATCTCTGTGCAAATGTTTTGATAATCCCCATAGGTTTAGGGATGATTTATACCAGCAAGTATAGGAGATAGCTGGGTCTGGAGAGGAGATAAAAATAATATTGGCATTTTTTACCTCAGTGACTCTATTTTGTTCTTCAGCACTATTTCTGAATAGGTCTATAAGGCCAGGCCGAATGGGGCTCTGAGCAACCTGATCTAGTGTGAGGTGTTATCCATGCCTGGGGGTTGGAACTAGATGATCCTTGAGGCTGCTTCCAGCCCTGGCAATTCTATGATTCTGTTCTAAATGGGAAAATATTAGCTGCAGATCTGCTACCATTGTGAACTTTGACATTAATAGCTCTATTTTTTTTCCCCCCAAGTAGGAACTTTCCAATTGCTAGTACTCAGTGAGATTTGTGCACCTTGGAGCCAAGTGAAGGCTCACTATTTAAGTTATGGTAGAGCCCAGAGATCAAAATCAGTCTCCCAAGTGCTGCGTGGATAGAGACAGCCTGCTCCAAATAGCCTCAAAATAGGTAAGAGATGGAGGGGAAACAACAAAAATTAGGGGAAAGCAGTGTCAGTTCAGGCTGCCAAGCAGGTTGGATCTGGGAGCAGCTCAACTGACTAATACTCTGCATCCTCCATCACCAAGTTCTCCAGGAAAGGTTTTCCACTATTTTCCTGGGTGTTGCCTTTGTGTAATTCAAGCTGATTTCTAACTCATATCACAGACATGAGTAACATCAGGCTACAGTCTTTTTTTGGAGGGCAGTTTGAGTGTACGTGTGTCCCTCTCTCTTGAAGATACCAACCACATGAAACAGAAATGCTGCCAGAATTTTCATCCTACAGTACAAAGGACACCATTACAAAAAGTCGCGCTGCTATTTTTATCCCTCATCCAACTGCCTTCCATAGCTTTTTGTTTGTATTTTCCTCTTTCATTAGACAGCCTTATCACCAGGCAGAGAGTGGGGGCTGGAACTGGGAATAAACACCTAAATAATACTGTGAAGCAGAGATAGGGTGCCTATGGGAGTGGCAATGTGGAATTCTTCCTCCAGAGCCTAAGTTTGATCATAAACTCTAGTTCCACTTAGTAACCTGAATTGCCTCAATTTTGTCCAGCTTCCCCACTTCACTCATAGAAGAGCAATAAAGGAAGACAAGGGTGAAATAACCTCTAAATAAAAGATGAGGTAATTTTGAAGGCATATTAGACTCTTATGTGTATTGTGGCTTTTTATATCAGCCCACTGAGAGCTGCAGCACCTCCAAGATGAAGCTGTCACCTGGTATTTTCTGCTTTATGGTGGTTTGTATAAAATGTGAGTGCCTCTGGTGCAAATTACTCAGAATTCCTCACTAATTTTTGGCAACGAGGAAAGAGGTGCATTGAAGGAGATGGTTTTGTTATTGTTGTCTCCTGTTTTCTTCTAACCCTAGACATGGTTTTCAAACGAAATAGAAAGGAATTGACTGTTTACAAATCAAATGTCTCACTGAGCTGAAAAAAGGTGTTGCCCAAGCAATCCACCAAAATGAATTTATGGGATTGATGTGAGTGAAATTCTGACTGAAATTCTGAGGTTTATGGTATACTGCCTGGATGATCCTACACAGCTGATTTGTGAACCAAACATAGTGAGATTACTGCCAGTATGGATGTTGTAATAATCCCACAAATATACATATCTATTGGTTCAATATCTTCCAAGTTCTTTAGGATTTCAGAATATTTTACACTATCTGAAAGAGAATAACTTTTGCAAGGGTTGCTGGCTAGGAAATTTCTAATTTATCTCTTTTCTCCTTAATTTTGTATCTTGTTTGGACAATGATCTGATGTGCTTTTGGCAAAGAAGTGAGAGAAGCTCAGGGACAGGACAGAGGCCAAATGTGGTAAGAGCATGTTGTTAGCCATTATATGAATATATATATATATATGTAAACCAGGTTCTTTTTCTGCTTCTCTCCTCTTCCATGACAGGCATGGAGAAGAGATTAGCTGTGTCACCTTTGATGGAAATCAGCTTGCTTGAAGAGAATCCCTTGAAGATCTAGAACCTATTTGGCTACATTCAGACTTGTCAATTCTCATGTATTATCTAGAAGAGTCTCTCACTTGCTCACCTCATGCCTCATCACAGACACTGGAGCAAGATGACCTGACCTCATTCTTGCCTTGGATTCTTAGCGCTCAGTGTTGCCTATTGGGGCAAACTACCACTTGTATCAAGATTAGGAGATGCAGTGTTTGGAAAGTAGAGAGTATGTGCACCCAAGAATGACCTCATGTCCACAGGAGGCTTGGTGGAAGAGACGCTCTGCCAATGCTACTTGGCAAACTATCTGACTTGTGAAATCTCACATGTAGGGTTAGAAAAAAACCCCAGAAATCCATAGATCTTCACTTCAGAAATCAGAAAACAGAAATTCACTCTCATTACCTCAGTTTTGTTTGAAGCTGAATGTGCTAGAGAGAGAAGTAAATATTTGTGTTCTTGTTGCACCACAACTGTCACTAATTATATTCAGGGACAGATTGACTCCAGGTCAAGAAGGGGAGTAGTGATTAGCAGATTTCATCCCACTCTCCCTCTGTCTTACTTAGACTGTAGAACTTCTCCCCAGAAGTGGGATTAAGTCATAGGTTTGATAAAGAGACCTAATCTTGTTCTAAAGGATCTAAGCAAAGTGAATCCTTCTCTCACTTGGCAAACTGTTCCACTGTGTAATCATCGTTACCTCTAGGAAACTGCATCTTGTTTCCAGGTCAAGTTTATCACATTTCCACTCCAGCAACTGAGGGCCTTCATGACTTTCCAGGAGGCAGTCTGCTCTGAGATCTGTTGTGAGCTGCCCACCAAAAAGTGATGAGCACTTTCCCAACACTTCACTGAAGTGACATCTGGATTCATCTAAGTAGTTCCCAGGCTGGCAGGAGGACAGCTGGGAAGAAGGAAGCCAGGAGGGAGAGGAGAGAGTTTCTTCACCTCTGAGAGTTAATAGTCTTGCTCGAAATTGAATGAAGATGCAGGTTTAACTCCCCTATTTATTTCAGTGTGCTCTATTCTGGTGTACTACTCATCCTTGCACATTGATCTTTGGACAAAAAACTGCATTGAGTGAGGGGCCTGGATTTACACTGGAGTGAAGCAAGGGAGTTTGGGCTCCTGTGGTGATGTGATGTAACACTGACACCACTGCTGTGCAGCCACTGCCTCTCTCCTTTCACGTTGGCTGGTAGTGTGGTCCACCCAAGGAGCTTCCGCTGGTGTATTAAGCAGAGCTTTGAAGCTGACCCAAACTGTTGGGAGCATGCCCTTATCCCCTCACAAAAGTGCTCTGTTAAGTCTGTTTGGGGACCTGACAGAAACTTTCCTGGCAGAAACTTCTTGTATGTGGTCTTGTTTTGGCCCATAAAAAGTGCATCTGCACAAGGGGTTGCCAGGTGTAGCCCTAGTCAAAACCTCAGACCTTTTCCGGTATGGTCCTGGAAGAGTCAAAATTACTTCTTCTTCTTGGCCAAGCAGATGCCTTCTTATCTGAGTGAGACCCCTCCAGAGACTGGCCTGCTCTAACCCCACGATCCTCAAACCATTATTGCAACAGTGACAAGGTAAGATTCAGGCCAGCTCTCTGAGAGCAGCCAAAGCAAACGAGGAGGAGGCAACATGTTCTTGGTCTCCAAAGCCAAAACATCTGCATGCAGCCTGCAGGGAGCCAGAAACCAGGGTCCAGGGCTCTGGTCATCTCTCAGTAGACCCAGAGCCAGAAGCCAGCTTTGGGTTGCTGGAATCCAGCTGCAAGGAAGAACCCTGTGGAGGTAAGTCTCTGGAGTCCTCTGCTGAGTAGTTTATTGATGTCTCAGTTAACCACTTGTGGGATGAAACAAGTATGTCTTTGAACCTCACTGCTCCAGAGCTGCCAGACTCAGCAGATGCCTTCTTGACAGGAGAGTAAGATGGATGGGGGAGAAAGTAAGAGGACATATTTCTGCTTGTAGCCATGTTGGTTGGTATGAGGGAGCGAGAGATGTGTGTGTGGTGGAGCAAGGACAATTTTAACTGTGCATTCGTTGCTGCCATTAAGTTAATGTTTTTTTTCCTGAGTAAAGCATATAGTGCCACTAATGTCTTGTACAGAATCAGTGACATAGAAAAACACAATGTCCTCAAATGCCTCAAAAACTTTTTCCTTAAGTGTGTAGGTTCTTGACTCAACTCCAGCTGAAGATACTTGGGCCAGTCCCACCAACAACTCTACTGAAGTGCCAGTCTGTTGGTGGTGGCTCTTCACATGGGCTCCTAACAAATTCTCCTCTCAGTCTTTGCAGTGTCGCCCTTGAGCCTTCTTAAAGAAATAGTTTTACAGAGGTAACTGACACATATTTGCTTGTGGCTCAGACCTCTGGTTAAAAATTACTAATGGGTGTGGACAGCCTTGTCATCCTGGATGTTCCTGTCTTTCCCTGGCTCATCTTCACTACTGAATAATCTACAGCCTTTCATCTGTGCAGAAAGGAAGGGTTGTGAAACTCTGTGCCATCTCCAGGCTGGCTCCTGGGTTAATGAAAAGGGGAGTGTCTCCATGTTCCTGTGTGTTGACTAAGTAAATCTGGAAATCATCCTTCACATATCACTGCATTCCTTAATGATTTTTTTGGGGCGGGTAATCTTTTGAAGCATAAGAAATATTGATAATTAGTAGGGCTAAAAAAGAACCATCTACTTGTGCTCATTTAAATAAATGAAAAGATCTTGTGTACAAAAGAATAAATACCAGTTAGAACATTGCAGTGTTTTTGCAAAACAGTTGCATTGTTCAGTAGATGAAATAGAGTGGCAAGTTCAGCACCCAGCTAACTAAAGCAATAGATAAATAAAGGTAAAACAGTTACTTGCTATTCAGCTAAAAATGGCATGGAGGCTTTTTAAGCTTGTCACTAAAGGGGGGAGGCCACTCATGAACATAGGTTGAATAAACTGGGATGATGAAGGCTGTTATTTCTCTCATTTCTCTCTTGGTGGTCATCATCCTGCTGAAATGCTGATGAAGTTGATCTTGAACCACCATAGATGAAACCCTAAACTAGGATTTACTTACACATTGTGATGGTTTGGGAGTTCCTCGCCCCCCCACACTTTGTAAAATCACCCAGACTAGACTCAGCCAGCTGGAAGTTAAGGACTGAAGCTCTATTTACAGCTTAGCACAATGTACAAGCAGAGATATACAAAATATACAGGAATATTTACAGAAATATACAAGTTAAAGGTAATACAGAAACACAATACCCCTCCCAGAAATCAGAGACCCCAGGAGGGGCTCCCAACCATCCTTCCACCTTCTCCCCACCCCTCTGCCTTACCCCAAGGTTTGCCTTACGTGCAAGGTGAGTTTGGAGGATCGGCCAGGGGGGGTAGAAGGAAAGTGGTTAGTGAGGTTACTCGGCAGGGAGGACAAGGCAAGAAGCTAGACAGCCCAAGAGTGTCTGCACCCAAGTGTCTTGTCTTTGTTTTGTATTCTTAGTCTTAAACATCTCAGTAAGCCTATGAGTGTAGACATCACCATTGTTTTCCTTTCACAGCCTATAATATAATTTTCTCTATTAAAATATTCCAATTATCCTCAAACCAGCACACACATGCCTTTCTGTACAGTGCAGTGTTTTGAGGACACTTTTGGGCTGCCCCAGTGGCAGGACAGGCAATCTCTATGAAGAGTAACCGCTCCAGCCATCTCACTTGTGTTTGAAATTAATGTGATAATTGACTGATTTTAATTTACAGCACCTGAAGATGTGGTTTTGCTTTGTTTGCTTTCTAAAGTTGTGTGTGGCTCTGATGGGTAAATGCAATTTGGCTACTGGTGTGGGAGAACCAAATAATTAGATCTAATTTGTACGTAAATAAATATCCATCAATAACTTGGCCTCTGTTGTCTACTCCAACCTTGCGTCTTTGTACAGAGACCACTGACATTAATAACTGGGGTTCAGTCTGTGACTGCTTCAATAAGTCCTGACTGAGTTTTTTCATAATAGCCTCACCTTTGGCATCTTCCCTCTGGAATCATTGGGTTATTGTCATCATTCAGGAAATCATTATTGCTCTCTCTTAAGCAGTAAATGTACACAAAACACACACAAACACTGAATACAACAAACCATGGGCTTCCCCTTGAGCTGCTTCTTGGACTCTCTTGTTTTATGGGCCAGTGTCCTATCCTGATGGCACATGAGGACATCTAACGGTTGACTAACAGACCACAAGGACACTTCCCACTGTATGTCCAGATTGAAATTTTTATCAGAATAAGTTTTGTCTCTTGCCACTTCTCATTAAACAAACAAACAAACAAACAAAAACCACCTCAATTTTAAAAATTAATTTATTTAGTCCTTTTTAGAGGCAAACTGTAATAGTTGGCTGCAATTTTAATCTAGTTAGCAAACTTCTTCTAAGCAGAAGAAACAGAGAGAAACCTAAGGATACTGCCTAGTTTAGCAAGAAAGATACAGGGACAACTTGACTGTGAAACAGCAATCCTTGAAGGAAAGAAAATACTGGGTGTTGAACTCAGTCTAGCAGAGAAAGGCATAATGGGAAGCAGAGGATGGAGGCAGAATTCAAGTCTTGTCACTGACAGCTCAGTTTTTTGCTTTGTTGCGAGATTTTGGTTTGGGATTTTTTTTGTTTATTGTGTTTTATTGGATTTTTTTTTTTTTTAAATTTAAATCTGGGGTACAACCCTGAAGGAAGGACTGAATCTGCCATTTCTTGACATTTTTTAATCAGGATTGCATACATTTCTGCAAGATGATCTCTAGTCAAACTTGAACATCTACATTCAGCTCAGGAGTGCTGAGTATGTGGTTTGATAGGAGAGGTAGGCTTCATCTTTTAATGGGCCTGTCTGGCTTTGCATTTATGAAGAAATATTTGGTGTTCTTGGTGTGCTTTTAAGACTCCCTTGACCGAACCTTTGGTTGGCATAAGGCTTTGTAATCCCTTGGACCCCAGTTATCTTTTTGTTTTGACTGAACTCTATATTAGGTGGGAATCTCTCTTCTTGTGGTCACCTTTAGGTTTCTCCTCAGCCTTACTGTCCTCATCCTCTGACACTTCAACCTCAGCTGTTTTGCTACTGAGAAGGGGTGAAGGCTACTGATGTTAAATGTGCTCAGGATATATAAACCTTCTGTTTCTGGTTTGGTTCTTGTTCATCCTATCTTTCAAAGTGGACATGGTGTCCAGATGATGGCTTACAGATGATCGTAACTGTTGAAGAAATTCCTGTGTAAGTTCATCAACTTTTCTATCTGAAACTTTTTACTGTGAGGAATCCTTCAGGTTATGGCAGTTGCAGATTACAAAATACACGTGGATATTCTGCTATGGCTTGGGTAGGCAATCACAGGGCTAAATTACTAATTGGAAATCAGAATAATTAATAATGTTAAATCAAATATAACCTAATCTAAAGGTGTAGCTGATTATGTGCTTATCAACATACTTTGCTGATTTTTATCAGGTGGAAAAATGTATCTTCAAAGATTAAAGGAAAGAAAAAGAAATCCTAATACCCAGTGATGAAAGTATAGGTGGCATCAGTGCAGTCTGCAGTTTTGACAGACTATTATTCTGGAAAATGAATTTGCTGGTGGGTGCTTGCTGTTTCAGAGTGTTAGTGAACTTGCTCCACTCTGTGCATTTGCCTGAGGCTTTACTGTCTAGCAGAATACTTCGCAGAGTTCATTCACATCAGCCCTAATCTGTTTTTTTGCATAACAGCAATAAAACCTTCACACCAACAAGGAGCCAAACTGAGGTGCCAGGCACTACAGAAGTGCAGGAATCCCTCTGGGTAGATGAGGTTTTATAGCCAGGGCCTGCATTTAACTATGATACGCCAATGGGGAGCAAAAGCATGGAATGAAGCAGGATTATGAGATAGCATAAGGGATTCTGATAGCAAGGAGTCAGAAAATGAACTCAAACTTAGGTATGTGCCTCTCTGTCTTCCTAAAGCACTCATTTACCTTAGGGGAGGAAGAAGCTTTTTCTGAAATATTTAACTTGAGTGTGAACGAATAGATATATTTTGATTACTTGATTTGCCAATACAGGGAGAAATAAACAGTAGATTACTAAAATAATGATGAAAACAATGAAACACCACTTATTGCATTAAAAAAAAAAAAATTCCTCTTCTTGCATCTTGTTGAAAGGAAGAAATCTGTTCAGTCACTGTGTGAAGGTGGTAACCATGACCAAAATGAGCTGGGTTTGTTGATGATGCTTGTTTGTCTGATTTTTTTTTAACCATATGATTAACAAAGCTTGAGGTGGGAGCAAAGCTTTCATTTTTACAATTACATTCAGCAATTAAAAGCCTTGAATGACTGAAAGTTAAGGGCAATTTGACATGCACTTTGTGCAGTGTCAGGTAATGATACTTTTTCTGGAGGGATAGTTCTTTTATGACTAACATTTCAAACATCTCGTTCATACTGGACAGATGACTAAAAGCAAGAAGGATTTAAAGTGTGTCAGGAAGGAGCTTTTGTAACTAACATCTAAGTAACATCAATTTGAGGAAGAAAAAAAGATAGGTAGTCTAGCTGGAACCATGTTACAGATTTCTAGCTAGAGAAGGTTGCAGGAATATGTAGTCAGGTACAACATTTGTATCCCTGCATATTTGTGAAATGTAAAGGTGCTTTGATGGTACAGAATTACATAGATCTTTGCATATGTACCAAATGTTTGCTCAGAGACTTCAATTTCCATCTTTTCCCATTAGATAATGGCTAGTCTTCCAAATGTTTTTAAGGTACTGATTCCAAGACGGAATATTTGTAACAGAACTTGAAAACTGAAATCATCCACACTTTTTTTTTTTTAATTAATTAATTCTCAACATAACAACTGAGTTGTTTCTGAAGTTTGCTTCATTTAATCCATTTCTCTTGTATGGAAACACCTCAAATATAGGTGGAAAGCAAAGGTAAGGCAGAGAAATGCAATGTAATTTGAGGTCATTTAGGAAGCTTGTATTCAGCTCTCTGTTCTGGAATAGGCTTTGTAAATTCTGTTCTAAATCTCTGACTACTGGATTAGGCTTCCTCTTTGAGGCAACCTTTGATTTCTTTGACCAATGCTGCTCAAAAGTGTTGCTTTTATTTGAAATATCTAAGAATGGGCACCCATTTAAATTGAAATGGGAAAAGAAATTCAAGCGTTCTCTCACAATTCATCTTTAAAGTGATTCTCCATTTCCTGAGGCCAAAGGAAGTAGAAAAAAAACATTAGACTTTCCTGCCTAAAATTTGCTTCTCAAATTCTGTGCTTTTACAGATAAAAGACCCTCTGGTTCTCTTGTCTCTGCCACACAATGAAAAATTTCCTTAAGAGATCCTATGTGTGCTTTCCACCAGCCGCACATTCTTTACACCTTACACACCCTGGATTTAAAGTGCAGAGACAGAGAACACTTGTAAAATCTTGCTTTGGCAGAGTGAAAACGGCAGATCACTGAAATGTGTGCAATAAATGTTTTCCTTATGCCAGAGCTGTAAAGGAGGCAAACTAATACCACCAGGAGAAATGATATAGTTGCCACTCATGTTTACAATTCCCGAAACGCAAACCTCACCATCCCCCTCCATTGCAGAGAAGCAGAGTCCTCTGCCCTGGGATCGAGTTTTTGCTCAGAGGCTTTTGCACCTCTTCCAGAACAATTTGTGCCAGCGGAAATGCCGTGCTGGGATGAACATAGTGCTCCAGCCAGAGTTAGCACTTGGAAGTTACAAGGGCCATAATCACTCAGGGCTTTCTCTCACTCACATAGAGAAGAAATCATCATGGAGAGGAAATTCTGGGTTGTTTTTTCTCTTGAGTAGAGAGGGAGTCTTCAGCCTGCATGATGCGGCTTGAATCCAAACCTTTCTGCTTCTGCGAGTGCACAAATTACTCCTGTGTTCATTAGCTGTCTGAGGAGTCCACTGAGTGTTAGGAAGGCTTTTCGTACCTCAAGTCTTGTCTATTAATTCCTCCCCCCACCCCTCCAAGATTTAGGACAGGCTTTTAAACCTCATTTTCAAAGAAAATGAAGCTTATATTATGAGGCACTGATTAAGAATGTCCACATGTCTTATGTTGGCACATTTTGAACCTACTTGCTGGTGGAGGAGAATAAAGCTCCAAATATAATTAGGTCCTTCTAAGTTTAGTGAAAGTTACCTTTCAGATGAAAAAAAAAAAAAAAAAAGGTGATCCTGTTCTCATCTCTGAGAGAGGAAGTAAAGAATCTACTTTGGAGAGGAATTTAGACACACCAGATGTGGGAAGACCTTCACCTAGAGCTTACATCATGGACAGCAGTGAGAGCCAGCCAAAAGGAGCAAATGCCTCCAAAATCAGCTTTCAAGAGTGCTGGTGTTCATGCTGCTACAGTTTGAAGCAAAGTTGTATGATGTCTCTGCCCCTCTCCTGAAATATGCACATAGACATCAGTGCCCTCAGGTTATGTCTACTGAGAAGATCTGGGTTTAACAAAATAGAAAGTGAAGGGGAGTTGCAAGAGTCCAATTCAAAGGTGAATATCCCCACTACTGTGAAAGACTGCTCATGTTGACTTTAAATCCACTGGAACAGTGTCTGGTACCACCACACTGACACCAGGTCAAGACAAGCCTCACACACGGATGAGCATCTGAGCTGTGTGTATCCTGCTAGCACAGTTTCAGTGATTTACCTCCGATTCATTGACACAATCAACTGAAGAGAAAACCTGACACATGCCTTGCAGGGTAGCTGTCTCTGGCCTTTCTACTCTAATAACTTTTAGCCTTCTTTCTACAGAAGTGATTCTCAGAGCAACCTTTCTGAGAGTTGTCCCTTTAAACTGGGCAGGAAAAGCCTACATAAGCACTAAACCAGTCATTTTCTGCAGCAAGATCTGGCACTTTCCTTCATCCAGAATGAGTATTATTATTTCTTACTATATTTCCCTAAACTTTTCTCAATTTGTGTTCCCAGATGTGAAAATGCTGTCTAGCAGAGAGAATCTTGAAATACTCCTGTTCTATGGTAAGGAAAGAACTAAATGCTGGCAGTGATATCTGAGATGGTTTTGATGCAGATGCTTTTAATCTGATGTTTGGAAGATCCCACAAACACAGAAAAAAATGCCTCTCTAAATATAAAAACCTAAGAGCCAAACAGATGTGTGATATACAAGTTGTGTGCCATGGCTGAATTTTAAAACTGTTTAAAACTCTTGTACATATTCAAACCATAGGCTCAAGAATATTTAAAATTTGAGTTTTAATTTTTGTCCAAAGGGTGAATTTTGTTTTAGAGAGAGAGGGGGAAGTGATCTTCTGGTTCAGTAAAATTCTTCCCATTCTATTGGAGGCACTTATGTCATAAAAATGTCTGTAATAAAATTATCAAATTCCACCATAACTCTATTTATGCTTTAGGGTTTTTCCTATGGAAACTCCTAGAGATTAATTACTCTGAATTTTTCTTCCAATTTCCAAGCTGACTATGTTAATGGCTGGTGTGAACTTGATTCCATACTGAGTCCATGAAGTCCTTCAGCTTAAGTGTCTTTATCCACTCCATATTTCAGACCCTACACTTATAGGGAAAAACAAAAACTGAACCAAAAACCCAACAACAGTTGTATTCCTGACAGTCTGTTTTGCTGGGCTGAGCAAGAAAAACATTTCTTATCTGGCAACATTTTATTTCTCCTGAATTATTGTAGAAAATTTTCTTCCTATCAATTCCAACTTTAATTTGCTTTGAAAACATGGCTGGAATTGTATACATGTTATTCTCACAATTTTGTCTGCTAACTTAAATTTCCCCAGAACTATCACAGCCCATAACAGTTTAGGATTGCATTCTCCTTTTTCACAGTTGTAACATAGTGGTGGGATCTAGCTCTCTGTTGACTGCATGCACAGTTTCTTCTGTTTCTCTTTCCTAAACCCCTATCCATTAGCAATATTAGTAGTGCTAATTCCTAGATGTGGGACCTTGCATTTGTAACTTTTGTGGTGCAATCCTGATCTCTTATTCAAAGTTCCACTGTTTTCCTTATACAATTTTCTTTTGCTGCACAGCGTAGACAGTGCCTCCCATCTCTACAACATTAATTCCTTGGTTAAAATATTCTGTCTTGAGGGTGATGACCTCCACTTTAATTTCATTGTATTTCTCAAATTTCCTACTTGCAGGAGGTTGCTTTCTTCTCTCAGGCAACCAGCACCAGAACAAGAGGACACAGTCTCAAGCTGTGCCCGGGGAGGTTTAGGCTCGAGGTGAGGAGAAAGTTCTTCACTGAGAGAGTCATTCCCCACTGGAATGGGCTGCCCAGGGAGGTGGTGGAGTCACCGTCCCTGGAGGTGTTCAAGGCACGTTTGGACGTGGCACTTGGTGCCATGGTCTAGTCTTGAGGTCTGTGGTAGTGGGTTGGACTTGATGATCTTTGAGGTCTCTTCCAACCTTGCTATATACTGTGATACTGTGATACTTATAGAATTTTTCTTCCTCCAAAGAACAGAAAGTGTAAACCCCCTCATTTTTAAATTCGGCCATCATGTCAAGGGAGGTGGTTCTCCCCCTCTACTCCACTCTGGTGAGATCCCACTTTGAGTACTGCATCCAGTTCTGGAGCCCCTATTACAGGAAAGATATGGATGTCCTGGAACTTGTCCAAAGAAGGGCCACAAGGATGATCAGAGACCTGGAGCATCTCTTCTATGAAGACAGACTGAGTGAGTTGGGGCTGCTCAGTCTGGAGAAGAGAAGCCTTTGAGGAGGACCTTATTGTGGCCTTCAATATCTGAAGGGGGCCTACAGGAATGCTGGTGAGGGGCTTTTTAGGATGTTGTGTAGTGATAGGAGTAGGGGGAACAGAACAAAGCTACAAATGGGTAGATCCAGATTGGATGTTAGGAAGAAGTTCTTCAGCATGAGGGTGGTGAGACACCGTGGAGACAAACTCCCCAGGTTGCCCAGGGAGGTGGTGGAAGCCCCATACCTGAAGTCTTTAAGACCAGGCTGGATGTGGGTCTGAGCAACCTGATCTAGTGTGAGGTGTCCCTGCCCATGACAGGGGGGTTGGAACTGGATGATCCTTGAGATCCCTTCCAGCCCTGACAATCCTATGGTTCGGTGATTCTGTGCCTTTGTTCAGTTTAGATAACATTCAAGGTAGCAGCTGTATGCTAAATATTGTCCATTTCACTGGAGAGTATCACAGCACAATTGCACCTCCTCATTGAACAAACCTTTTTGTTCTCATAGAGTATCTGTTTAGCTAGACAAGGAAGGAGAAGGACTTTGGAGCACAGGCTTTATAACCTCTTTGCACGCAGAACACAGCCTCTGACCTTCACAGAGACTGATAACATGTCTCTCACTCCAGGCCTTTACCCTGAGATCATGGTGGGTACCTCTGCTGGGAGTTTCAAGAAAGTATACTCAATGAGCCCTAATGTCAAGATTAAGGCTGCTTTGGGCTCCTGTTATGATGGGTGGGCACCACAACATCATTTCCCCATGATATTAGCCCTTTTTCTTTTCCTTCCTATAAATTCTTTTCTTGTCATCTATGTGTAAACATACAATATGACTGATAATTCTACAGCACCTACCAACATGTGCCTCCCATGTAAACTACGTAAACATAACCTTGTCACTCTATCATGATGGTGTGCAACCACTAACTTATTGCAGATCCAGCTATCCCTCATCATATTTGTATGTGATGTTTGGTTTCCTTCCCTTTCTTCTTCCCAAATTTTGTTCATTCCAAAGCATATTGCGTGTATATACCTTGTCCTTTGCTGCGGTTTTGTGATACCAGCCTGATTGGAACCTGAGACTGCCATGTAGATGTACAATGCTGAGCACTGGTGAAAACCCTGGTGAGCTGCCAAAGCTTCTAGGTGTTACTGAGCTACAAAGGAAAAGAGATAACGACGGTGTGGGAGGGGAGAAAAATGCGTTGTGTGGACAAAACTTCCTTCTCTTTTATACTAGCTGAATCTGTGTTAAGGGTAGGGAAATGTAGCCAGAGTTTTAATGTTCATGTGGGAAATGAACTGAAAAGCAGAGAAATGGATGAGTTTGGGTTAGATGGGAAAGTGCTGAATGGCTGCAAATGTATCTGGTGTTTAAATGAAGATGCTCCTAACGAATGTGCCACAGTATCAGTCGTATCAGGTGCATTAGCCACATTACCGGGGGGGGATGTTGCAAACATACTGAGCCTCTTCTAAAAGCAGTTTTGCTTAATAGATAAACTATGTTATTGAAGGAAAAGATTGCTTTTATTACAGATGTGATCCAGCTTCCTGCTGCGCCTGGCAGCTTCCTTAAGATAAATGACATGATCTGAAAGGATGGGAACTGGGCTGCTTGTTTGGGATAGGAATGAGAGTGCCTTTCTCTACCTGCAAACCCAAACCACACAGAGTGACAGTGTGTGGCTGTCACTGCTGTTGACAGGCTACAAGAGTTGTGGCTTTTCAGCCTGGAGAAGAGAAGGCTTCCAGGAGACCTTATAGTAGCCTTCTGGTATCTGAAGGGGGCCTACGGGGAGGCTGCGGAGGGATTATTTACAAGGTCTTGCAATGACAGGACAAGGGGCAATGGGTTTGAACTGGCAGAGGGAGATTTAAACTGGATGTTAGGAGGAAGTTCTTTACAGTAAGGGTGGTGAGGCACTGGCACAGGTTTCCCAGGAAGGTTGTGGATGCTCCCTCCCTGGAGGTGTTCAAGACCAGGTTGGATGAGGCCTTGAGTAACCTGTACTAGTGGGAGGTGTCCCTGTCTATGGCAGGGGGTTGGAACTGGATGATCTTTGAGGTCACTTCCAACCTTACCATTCTATGATTCTATGACATGGGCTTGCAATTTACATGCAGTTGGTATCGTATGTGTCTTGCATACTGCTCTACCTGGAGGTAATGTTCTTGTCCTTCTTTTTGCTGTGATTCAGTCATCGTTTTTCCAAATCTTTACCAACCTTCATGCCTGCAACTCCATACGGCACAGACGGCTGGTACCACTATAAAACTGATAACAGCAAGATCAGGATCTAATTCCTGCAGACTTTTTCTGAGGTTAACATAAGTGTGAAGAGCAGTTTCTGGGAAGTCCTTGAAATGAAGTACACTCTGAGGTTCTTAACTCGGCTTCCCGCCTTTTTTTCAAAGAGTTTCCCAACTGCCAGCCTCCTGTTAATCTGTTCTGTTTGAACTTGAGCAACATACAAGCCAGCAAAAGCAATTAAACTCTGCAGTAATGATCAACTCTGGGAAATGATCGGCATGGATTAAAGCAAATTTAATGGGTAATTGCTTGGCAACAAGTTCCATATCCCTGAGTGGTAAGTACAGGAGGGGACTTTGAAACCCTGGTAATTAAATCAGAAAACCTGTTTGTATAATGTATATTGTTCTTCTAGCTTGATTGAACAGGAAAAAAAAAATGTTCTTTAAAAAGAATCCAGTGTTTTGTTTGCAGAAGATTTTATCTACCTGAGATATTGCTACAACTTTATTGCCAAAATATGTGGGTACATCATAATCTTTGATGTATCCAGCCCTAGATAGGGAAGTGCTGCTCTCTTTGCTTTGCTGGAGAGGAGAGTAGGATAAGGCACAAAAAAACCTTGGCCACACACCCAAATAGGCATAGGAAGTCTGTGGAAAGCTGTGATCTGACCTAGGTAGCAAGTCCTGAAGATTTGGCTTCTGAATTTCCGTTTTATTTGTGTCCCTGAACTTCCTACACCTTTGCTTCTTTAAATGCGGATAAAAAACCTGCAGCCACCATTCAACAGCACCGCGATTTACTGCTCTCTTATGCAATGTATAGTATGCACTATCAAAGGAGTTGCGCACGAGGGCCACTAACATCATGCTGATAAAGATATGCACAGCTTATGCCTTGAGAAGGGAGACAAAGTTTGTATTCAAACCAAAAGTAAGAGACGTTGAGGAGGTTAATCCCTTCGCAGATAGCTCAGCACCCTAGTTCTTCCCAGGTCAGGTTTTCTGTGAACTTTGGTGCTCAATCACTGTCAGATCTAGGTGAAGTGGCCACTACGTCTGTAGCCTACAGCTGCCCTTTTACTAGGGGCAGGTGGATGGGTCGTGTGCCTGTTTGTCTGTCATATAGATTAGAGCAACGGGAAGGTTTCTGGACAATCATGCATATGATACATACATGGCATCACAGAGGTGGTTTGGGTTCCTTTGTATGTTCTTGTTTTCTTCATCTCTGTTATGCCTAAACTATGAGATAGAGGCAAATAATCTTAAACATGCTTATACTCTGCCAATGCGGAGTTTGTATATGCTGAGCCATTGGGAATTTGCAAGTAAACTCTTCCTCTGATCTTTTGGTTCATTTTTTAAGAGATGATTTATGAGAAGTCAGGTTGTTAGTGGACAAGCTGGCCTGTTAGTATGTCATGAAACTCTCCATCACATTTTTAATGGAGAACTTTCAGGCACTTGACTCTTATATAGGCATCATACCCTCTGACCTGGAAAATATTTAAAGAGTTGCACATACTGAGTGTCTAATGATTGTATGTGAATTAGAATGGCCTCAATGAAGAATTTCCATACAGGTTTTCAGAGTGGGAAAGATTCAGATTATGTAAAGATGCGAAAGTGAACTTTATTACTTATGGACCACGGTGAAGCTCCTCTGATGTTGGAGATCTGAGAACACCTTGCAGATTAGGGTGAGGTCCATCATTATTAGCCCTTCACATCATGAACATCTATTATAACCAAGGGAGATCTAAGTCAAAGTGGTTATAGAAATTGGTAAAATGCAATTAAGAATGTAAGAAACTAATGAGATTAATTGTGTCACCATCTTCATTAATTTATCTTATTCTTTGCTGACTCTGAAGACATCTTCAGGTGACCTGCCCAGATAGACACATACTTTGGTAGATACACATCAGGTTAAGTGAATTCCATCTCCACAGCAATTTTTTCTTTTGTCTGTGGATTTTAAAAACCTTTCTGCCTGTTCTGTTTGTGTTATATGTGTGAGGTGATATTTAGGGACTTGTTGCTTTGGTCACTCAGTGAGCACCAATTTGTGGGGAAGTTTTTTTGGTTTTCCAACGACTATCTTCAGCTCCTCCAAGAAGAAGTTGTCCTAGGAAACAAGCTGCAATCTACATATTTCAATAGTCAGAAAATAAGTAGTTTGCTTGATCTTTTATGTGTTCCCACAGTCTTCCACAACTAATAGTGTGCTAAACACAAGAGATAATGGTGGGGTGTGTGTGTGAGGAAGCCTCCAACACATATTAAAAACATTTTAAAGATACAAGTCTACTTGTAAACAGTAATTTCTTTAACAACATTACAAATAAATCTCAATATGAAAATAATTCCTAAGAGGCGTTTGGGCAGCATTTGGTATCCCAATATGACTTATTAATCTGTAGCTCCAAAACGGAATTGTTCTTTGGCCTGGATGATCTGTTATGAAGGTTGTGATTGAGCCACCCAACCCCAAAGCTGAACAGGATTCTTGTGATAGCAGGAGGAACAATTGTTTCTTGATGTTGTTATGGGTTGGAGTTTCACTGGTTGCATGCCAGTAGTGGGCTGCCTGCTGGGGAACAGCTAAAGGGTGATACACTTCCATGTGGAGGAGTTTAAAGAGCAGAGACAGAGAGATCAGACAGAAAAAAGAAAACTGATCTTTGCCGAGGGCATGTGCAGATGAGAATTTTTCTTCCAAAATTAACTGATTGCCAGATCATTTGATTTAATTCATATATTAGATAAAGGCAACACAGACACTCCTATAACATTTATTCCAGGACTGAGGGGGGTCTGTGTTACCCTGTGGGAAGTGTAGCTCCAGTCCAGTTTATTTTGTTAATGCTCTGTTGAAGTTAATAAAGAAAGAAAATCTTCAGTTGGAGGATACTCTACAAAGCATTTGTGGGATGTACTGTCCCACAGGAAACATTTTACAGAAGACCATGTCCTTCTAAAAAAGAGCAGTCCTGACCCTTTTGCCTCCAACTGTACATTTCCCTTCTGCCCACCCTATAGTGCTTGTTGCTCCTGAATGAGTAAGTTCAGATCACAGTTCGAGCAGGGGATTGTTTCTTATCCAATTGGCAAGGCAAAGTGTTTCTCCTTGCAGCCTCATGTCCTCTAGCTCTGCTGCACAAGGATGGTGGGAATACATCATCATTGTGGGAGGGGAGAGGTGGCAGCTCATGGTTTGTTCTGATGTATAATGTTGGCCTTAGAGGTTCAACTCCAAATCTGTGTCTAAGTCAGCGTCTGAGTGCAATGATTTTTGAGGACCCTGTAAAAGCATGTCTCTTTTCTCTTGGTTGGGAAAAACCTCTAGAACCCAATGGAGAAAAAGGGAGGGAAGGAGAAAGGCAGTGAATGGTGAGTGGGGGCTCAAACTCTGGAAGTGCTTCTCCTTTGTCTAAAATGCAGAAGAACTAAGGTCTTTGCATAGCCCTCTGGGAGGAGGAGGAGTCAGTGGGAATCAGACACACCAACAGGCAGAAAGCCTGTGATAGGAATTTGTGATTTTGAAGTGATAAATCATTTCTAAAAACACAGACTTTTGGGAATATAAGATTGCTCAGCAAATTTTGGCCCAAGGGAAATTTCATAGATGAAACATCATGGGCGAAGCATCATAAAAATCCAAAGGCAGATTGGTGCTTACTGCTTTATAGTGAAGCCAAACAGGAAGGTGAGGGAGAAACTGACAAGGAATAGGTATCTTTATCTCAAGTCTGTAATAGAATTAGCTTAAAAACATATATATAATATTGACTTTTTTCTCCCCCACCCCCTCTTTTTTTCTTTTTTTCTTGCAATGTGTTTTCTTTGGGTTTTTTTGATACTTGAAATTCGTTCCCCATCTCAGTTTTATTCTAGAATCTCTTTTGCTGGAAGAAAAGAGGGAGTGACATTCAGTCCAGGATTAGTTTTATTGGTTTACTTGGAGTAGGCTAATTAGTTCCTTGGCATTATTTTAATAAAAATTTCAATCTTAATCCAGGAATTTTTTTTCCCTGGACATGTATGTATGGCAAATAAAAATGGCTGATTTTTACATTAGTAAGAATTTCCTACTAATGTATCTCCCCTCATTATTGGTATAATTTTGTTAATTTCTTGAATTGATGGCATATTTTATAGAATGGGTTAGGATTATAATTAAGCATATAATAAAGACAAATACTTTCAAGTGCTCCTTACTGGAAAACTTGGCAGGTTTTCTTTCCTTGCTGTCATTAAACAGTCAGTGAGCTACAAAGCCAAAACTACATCTCAGTTTCTTACTGAAGCAATTAAAAAATCCTGAGTGAAATTATCTATGTAAGAAAACTTATAGCTTAAGAAATGCAAATATTCTCTGGTGTCTAATCTGGCTTCAATATCTTAGTTAGCATTCAGCCAGTACTTTCATCTTTCCTAGTAAAGTCTATTTATATCAATATCAGAATACTTTTGCATAGACTTTTTGTGTACTCAAACACATACCATGAGGAATGATAAGATTTTATTTTCTGAGATTTTTGTGAAACAAAACCTGTAAAATTTCTGCTGAAATGTTCTCAGTGACAGTCTTCCTCTATTCCCCACTCAAACCCAAACCAAAGCGCAGCAAAAATATTCTTTTATGATTCTATGTTTCAAGAAATCAACACTTATTAAGGAAATCAGAAACTGAAATTGACTCTTTTCAAACACATTTTTGTACTGCAAACTATGTTCAAGGGAATTGTTTGACCTCTTCTACCAAAGCAGTTTAACTTCATCACAGTGAAAACACTTCTAGGTTGAATGAGACGTCATTGCGTTTAAAACCGGTGACATTATTTCTTCTGTTAGAGATAACAGCATCAAAAATGATCTGATTATATCAATTTTTGTTCACTGAGTAGCCATTAGTCACTTCAGAAATACCATCAGATTAATCAGATAAAATTCTCACTTACAGTTCTGCACTTGTGTGAGAATGAGCAATGACACGTCATAACCTCTTGCCTTAACTTGGTCAACCAAATGCAGCCAAAGCAAGAGAGACTCAGAAATTCACATCATCAGCTGTTTTCTTTTTAATTTTTTTTTTCCCAGTGGCTTGTGTAAAATGAATTGGGGACTTTAATGGAGTTGCTGAAACATCATAGAACCGTTCAGTTCTAATCAACTTAAAAGTAAATTAAAAGAAGATTTTTTTTTCCTGCTACTGACCTAGCAGTAAGAGGCATAAAAATGTCATTGAAATAGCCCTAGGATAGCCTGCCTGTAATATTGATGTGGAATTCTGTATTTATGTAGGTGTAATCTGTAGACATTTATTGAAGACTAGGAAGATTTTGAACCATTGACATAGATCATGTCAGAACATCCAAACTGCAACAAAGTAATGATGCTTGTTGGAAATACCTGAAAGTGGTTGTCAACAAAGCCGAGGTAGCATCAGAGCTGTGATCTCAACTTTTCTGCTTTGCTTTATTTCTCAGCAGCAACATTAAGTTAGTGAAATTGCCTCTGTGATGGATTTGCCACACAGAGCACCCTGACTAAATGAGTTGTCACTAGCCCAGCTCATGTCTCACTTCTAGGAAGATAGGCATAAGCGCATGCATTTGCTCCCCTCTTTCACAGTTTAAATCGTGGAGATAAATTTTAAAGAGCTGATAAAAATCCATTGTTTTCATATTGCATACTTTCTATTGCTGTAATTTGTAATCAGCAAGAAATTAAAAAAAATAATTCTACTGTGACTGATGCAAAAGCTATCCCTTGCAATTCCGGGAGATATGATTAGTTTATTTGTTTACATATGTACGACTGGTTAATTAAGGTTTATCATCACTCTGTTTTAATAGCAGCTGTGGTTCTACAAGTCTGCTTATGATTAAGTGTGAACGTTCAGCAGTCCTAAAATCAGAGAACAATAGGAATGGATGTTGTTGGGCTGGGCTGCTGATTTGAAATATCTTGAAAAGGAGTTGCAATATAATTACATTCAGAGGCTTTGCCTTGGCACATGCTTGTGCAATGCTATAAAGAGAGTGTTAAAATCTATCTAATTAGTGGGAGAGCTCACATTTTCTAGAAAAAATGGTTTCCAGTGACTTTAAAAAATTTAACATTTTATTTTTCATAAAAATGCTCATTTGGATGATCTTTTCTATTTTAAATTGAGGAGATTTAAACATATGTATTTATTTTTTAAATGGAAAAAAATTAAAACTTGAGTTTTACATTTCAGATGGCAACACATTCGGTGTCCAGAAATCATAAATAAGATGTTGGAGTGATGGGATTGGAAAGTCCCCTTTCTTCTTGTAAGACTAGTTTTGTGCTGTTAATTATGAAAAAATAATCTGTCATGGTCTAACTCCAGCCAGTAACCCAGCACCAAGCAGTGACTACAACTATCTGAAGGGAGGTTGTATCCAGGTGGGCATTGCTCTCTTCTCCCAGGCAACTAGCAACAGAACAAGGGGACACAGTCTCAAGTTATGCCAGGGGAGGTCTAGGCTGGAGATTAGGAGGAAGTTCTTGACAGAGAGAGTGATTTGCAGTGGGATGGGCTGCCCAGGGAGGTGGTGGAGTCGCTGTCCCTGGAGGTGTTCAAGAAAAGCCTGGACAGGGCACTTAGTGCCATGGTCTAGTTGATTGGCTAGGGCTGGGTGATAGGTTGGACTGGGGGATCTTGGAGGTCTCTTCCAACCTGGCTGATCGTATGATTCTATGACGTGCTCCCCAACCCCTGAAATCAGATGAAGAGGAGAATTGAAAAAAACTAACGTTTGTGAATTAAGATAGGAATAGTTTAATCATTAAAATCATATAAAATGTAATAAAAATAATCATAATGGAAGAGGACATAGCAAAAAGTGAAAGTAAAGACAAACGATGCACAATGCAGCAGTTGCTCACCACACACTGGCAGACGCCCAGACAGTCTCTGAGCAGAGCTCAGCCTCTGGCCAGCCTTCACCCCTCTTTATGTACTGGGCACAATGCCATATATTATGGACTATTTCTTTGGCTGACACAGGACAGTGTCATCTGTCCTGGCTGTGTCTCCTCCCAAAATTTTGGGCCTCTCCAGCCTTCTTGCTCATGGTCATGAGAAAATGAAAAGTCCTTGGCTTAGTATAAACATTACAGTGTGCTATCAACACAATTCTCGTGCTAAATTCAAAACACAGCACTGCACCAGATACTAGGAAGAAAATTCTCTATCCCAGACAAAACCAGTAGATGTTAGAACAGTTTCCCATTGCCATGTCTCACTGTAGAGAGTTTGAGATCCTTTTAATTTCATACAACCTTATTCTGTAGGTGTTTTCCAAAAGCATGAAGATAACCAGAGGGGAAGTCTGTGTGTGAGTTGTTCCTTTACAATACCAGATTCTCTTGTCTGCAGCACTCCCTGGACAGTACAGCTTGGACACTCAAATCAAAAGAGAAACAGTCATGTGAACAGGTCAGCAACCTCTTTCAGAATGACTGGAAATGTCCTGTTGCTTTAGATGAAGCTGAATTAAGATTTGCTTTCGGATGACTTGTCCTTTCCATGAAGGGTGGGTGTCACTCCCCTCCTTTTTGTTATACAATTGCATTCCTCCCTTTTACTGTCTTTTGTCCTTAAATTTCTTTCCAGTGAGGTTTTTGTAGTACACTAAACCTGCAGAAACTATTATCACATCTTTCCCTTTCAGCCTACAGTGTAGTTTGTGCTGGGTTAGCAAAGTGAACTGGTGAAAAGAGGTGGCTCAGAGGACATCAGAGCCAGCCCAAGATAAGAGTAGGGAGGAATGGGGGTGGCATAGGGAGGAGAGGGAAGATGGGGAGAACCACAATGTCAACTGCAAAGTGTTGACATTGAGTTGTTAGGTTGGTTCAGCCCATCTCCTGGGACTGTACCCTGAAATCTGCTCCTTTGAATGATTTTCCTCAAATCTTTTCCATGCTCTTTTGCAGTGCTGATATCAAGGTATGGAAAATTTCTTCTGCATAGTTCTTGGCAGTGTCATAAACACATGTACTAATACCACCAGCAAAAACCATCAGGAACTGTCAAGCACAGTTTCAGTGGTAAAGTACTAAAATGCCAGGGGATGAAATGGAGGTTTTACAAGAGTTGAAGAGAATAGGGGAGTTAAAACGTATTTGTCACTCTCTAGGCATGTCGAGCTGGATTTTAAGAACAGAGAAATGCTCTGACAGCAACTAGGGCTTTAGCAGCTCCTATCTTACTTGCACTGGAGGAAACCTGGAAGAGAGGAGGGATTTTTAAATGGTGTTAAGGGGAAGGTGTCAGTAATGAACTTGTATGAATCCTCTTGTGCAGCTGAGAAGATAGCACTCTCACAGAGGAGATGGGAAAGTGGAGTAAATGCTGGTACATTAGCTACTGAAATTCACAACTTAATCTGTCTTTGGTTAAACCAAAATCATAAAGTCATAGACTCATAGACTGATTTAGGTTGGAAGGGATCTCAAAGGTCATCCATAGAGTTCCAGCCCACCCGCCATAGGCAGGGACACCTCCCACTAGAACAGGTCTCATCCAACCTAGCTTTGAACACCTCCAGGGAGAGAGCATCCACAACCTTCCTGGGCAACCTGTTCCCTCACTGTAAAGAACTTCTTCCTGACATCCAGTTTAAATCTCCCCTCTGCCAGTTTAAACCCATTACTCCTTGTCCTGTCATTACAAGACCTTGTAAATAGTCCTTCCCCAGCCTTCCTGTAGGCCCCCTTCAGACACAGATATAAGATCTCCTTGAAACCTTCTCCAGGCTGCAGAGCCCCAACTCTCATAGCCTGTCCTCATAGTAGAGGTGCTCCAGCCCTCTAAGCATCTTTGTGGTCCTCCTCTGGACTTGCTCCAACAGTTCGGTGTCCTCCTTGTGTTGGGGGCTCCAGAACTGTATGCAGTACTGCAGGTTGCAAACTGTGGTGTCTGCTGCTGGATGTCTGTGTGTTTCTGTGTCTTTGTCAGAGAGGGCATTTGTTCCTAGCAGGCAAGATGGGAAACCAAGGGGACCATCTCCACAGATGGACAGGCAGAATTTGATAAAAATAGTCTGCTGAAGATCTAAGCAAAAGAAAACTCCCTATATGGTAATTTTTTATGTAATTTCCAAAGATTTATTTATCATTTTTGATGGAAAAATGACATAAGAGAGGAAATCAAGATAACTTGCAACAGCTTTTTATTCAGTAGGCTTTGCCTTCATTAATTCAAGATGTTTACTAAGTATTTTACCATAAAGGATGTAATCCCTGAGCAGAATATGCACAAAAGATTTCAGACAAGAACCTTGCAAGGTATCAAAGCATGGCAGTGTAAGAGGCCATCTTTCAACCAAAGATAGTTTTAAAGTAACCTATTTACATTTTTCACAATGGGGTATGAAATCATCAGCTGGTTATTTACTACATCTCAGCTGAGGGTCAGTGACTTCTATAATTTCGACTGATTGACCATATGTTTAGACATAACTAATTTTAAGTTTAAATAGATTTAAATGTTAGGTAAACAGGTGGAAATATCTCTTGTGGATGCTAATTTATCCTCTATTTGCATTTGAAGTCATAGGCCATCCATATGAAGCTGGTACAACTAAATAGGTTTAACATAACACCTTTAGTTAAATCGGTGTACGTTCAGCTTTAAGCTGGGTCTTAAATGAAGGGCTCAGCAGCAAGATACTGCAGTTGCAGAAAGAAAAATATTACAGTGATTATTTTATTATTCATCTTTAGCACAAATCTACTTGCACAGTGATAAACGCAACAAATAACTCTTTCTCCCATATAGGTGTTCCACTATAAAAAGGAAGCAAGCAGATTTAGTGTTTCACTGGCAATAAGTCAAGTGTCGCTCAAGACATAAGTCAGTGCCATTTGACACAACTGATAGTTTCCTCTTGAGTAGAATTCATAAATGTTACCAGCATGAGATCTGAACAGATTTTTAATCTCTGGAGTTGTTGGCAGGGCAGCCTGAGGGAAACTAGGGTTATTTTGATACACTTGTATTTGGCCAGTGAATATGAAGAACCTTTCTGAATTCCCTGCCTGAGAACTATCCTGATATTTTCCCATATATCTTTGCCTGGTTTTGTTTTCTGTGCATTCATGTTTTTTTTTTTTTTCAGTTGTGAGTTGCTTGTGCGCATGTGTGAGTAGCCACACTTAATATTGTAGTTATCTTCTCCCTGAGATGGAGATTGTAATTGGTTATTGATGACCTATTTTTATGCTAATGTTGCTCAATAAAAAAAGCTAAAGCATAATTAACATTCCTGCTTCACAAAAAAAAGGAAGGAAAAAAGGAAAGCTTGGAAAGGTCAATGGATTTCGTATAATAAATTACTAAATAACGGAAGACACAGGATCCTAAATCCTAGAATGCATTGCTTTCACTATTTATTAACTATTATTTATTACAAATGCTGACTGTACTTACTTTTCGGTAACTATTTTCTATCTACAATGTATTTAGACATTATGACCCCGTGGTTGGTGGTATAATGTACTACAGCCTGTCAAATTTTAAATGTAGTGGCTTTCAAGAGAACCACAGCTCAGTTTATTCTCCTATATTTCATTAACCCACAGTTTAGTAAAGCTGCAGGCAAAGGTGACCAGCACTTGGTGTGGAGACACAAGTCAGATCTCACGAACATTTATTCAGGGAGTGGTAAGCTGCAGCCCCGAAGGCAACACACACAACACATTTACCACTGAAGTCAATAATTGTTGGTGGAATGAGCTCCTTGCATGCTTAGAAGGAATGAAAATTTAAAGCCCAAATTCTTGTTCGTGCAAGTGATCTAGTTGATTTTGGTGGGTTTTTGGGTCGTGTCATTGGACATAGCATGAGAGAAATACTTGGATGTGTGGGCAAGTGTGGAGCTGAAGCTGGTTGAATAAATGACCATGCCCTGTTTTTTATGCTGCCTTGGCTGTGAGATGAGGTAAATTGAGCTGCCTCACCTGAGATGACTGAGGTTGTGTGGACCAAGTATAATGCATAGGTGGTTATCTCTGCTTGGGCAGGAGGGCAATCACAGTTAACTTGCTAAACAGCTGCAACGTGATTGCGTTCAGTCTTATGACTTCAGATTCTGTTCAGGTTTTAACATTAACATGACACCAAACTTCTAGTTGGAAGAATTAAAAAAAGAACAAACCAACAACTAACAACTTATGACTGGAATAGTTATACGCAACTTTGAAAACTAATATCTTATAACTGAGGTGACAGTGCCACGGCACCGCGAGTCATGGCTCCTGATTACCACAAAACACGCTTTCAGAACTGATACTCATGAGTTACTAAATCTTAAAACTACTTCTTCAGGATAACCTATTTCTGTTCTGTTTTATTCACAGATGACAGAGCATAGGAAACAGGACCTCCCTGACTATGTAGCTTTGCTGGTTTGAGCGTATTACAAATTGTAGTTCTTACATCTACAGTTCATGTTGCTCGTGGAAAGCAGTTGTTGCATATTCATGGTCAGTTATACTGTTTAAAACTAAATAAAATTCTGTTCCAGGAAAAAATATTTCCTTCCCTAAAAACATTAAGGATAACAGTAAAAAAAAAGTTAGAACACATGTTCACATATTCTATGTCTAGCAAATCCAAGCTCTGTATACTCAAAAAAATCATCAAAATTAAAGTTTTGTTTAAATTTGTTTTCCCTTTTTATAAGACCTTGGTCACAGAGACAATATTCTGCAATCCTTCAGAGTTATTACTGGGTGATAACTAGAAGTGTAAATTCAGTTCATATGCTCCCTCCTCTGCTAGCACTAATAAAAATATTTCTTTTGTGTTTAATAGATTTAATTTTGTAAGCACAGATGAGGATTTGTTCTCCACCATAGTATGTGATCTTTGCTTTTGGGAAAATATATGTGCGTTACTGTACATAATTATCCTCAGTTAGTGGAACTCCATACTCTTTCTTCTTGTCAGTCTCTGATGAGTGGTAAGTGATGAGGTTTAAGATTTTAGTCTGTGTAAAAAGGAACAGCTTATGTTGAGTCAAGGAACACTTGCATGAAATAATTGACTTTGTTTATATCCATCTGCAATTTATCTGCAACAACAACATTGAAATGCGACATTTATCTCACGAGTTTCTCATTCATTTCTGTACTCTGATCTCATCATTCATGCAGTTCAAGTGCATGATGCATGTAGATGAATATTTATTATAGATGATGAAGTGTCCTTTTGGCAGTATAATATACTTCACTACGAGAACAAACAGACTGTACACAAGGCTGGCTGACTTGAGTGCTGGCATAGACAGTACCTCACACTTACCTAGTGGTTTTCATCAGCAGATCTAAACATTGATTGCTGAAGACTGTAGTGCCATTGTCAGTCCTTGCTAACTCCACATCCTTTACTGGATTGTGCAAGGCTTGAAGATCATCCTGAGACCTTGAAAGTACCTCTTGTAATGACCAGTGTATTCTTAATCAAAATTATATTTGAAAACATTGGGAACATTGTGGTCCTAAAGAAGCTCTGTATTTTCATAGAATCACAGAATCAGTCAGGGTTGGAAGGGACCACAAGGATCATCTAGTTCCACCCCCCTGCCATAGGCAGGGACACCTCACACTAGATCAGGTTGTCCAGAGCCTCATCCAGCCTGGCCTTAAACACCTCCAGGGATGAGGCTTCCACCACCTCCCTGAGCAATGCGTTCCAGTGTCTCACCACCCTCATGATGAAGAACTTCTTCCTAACATCCACTCTGAATCTACCCATTTCTAGCTTTGTTCCATCCCCCCTAGTCCTATCATTACCTGACATTCTAAAAAGTCCCTTCCCAGCTTTCTTGTAGGCCCCCTTAAGATACTGAAAGATAAATGCAAAATTATACTGAGACTGTGTATATTTTATCAATAAATATTGTAATCCAAATGGTCTATATTAAATTCCTCTAGGAATACTTTTTTTGCAGCCTATTCTTTTCTCGAAGTTGCGTCTGGGATGTTAGCAGAGGGAATTTGCTAGGTTTAGTCTGCTATAACCTATGACTCTGCTATAACCTATGACTTGAAAGGAAGGCCAAGACTCCTGAACTCAAAATGCATCTAAGAAAAAGAGAGTTTATAGAATTATAAAATGTAACTGTAAAAAAAAAAATTTAAATGGAACCAGACTTCACCCTAAAAGAAAAAAAATACGATAAATTTTGAAGATGCATGTTTGTGGTTAGCTAGATAAAAAAAAGATTGCTGAAAGATTTATATGTTGATTTATGCTCCTTTGCCTTTGTTTACCAAGGACCACATTTTATCTGGGACATCTACTCTGTGAATAATATAGTGCAAAAATATAACCTGCTGATGGGAACCTGGTGCTCAGAAAGTCTGAGAATCAGCCCATCCATTCAGATGTCTGATGTGAAGTACCTGGCTTTAAAATACAATGCTATTAATGTTAAGCCTGCTCATTTTCTGAAGCAAATTGGTGCAGAAGGTGCGTGGTGAGTGACTTGCCATATACCACCAGCTGTCTTATGGGGCCTTTTTCTGATATCTGGAAATGGGATGTGTGGGCAAGAAAGGAAGGAAAGGAAAATGCTGGATGGGCCCTAAGCAATGAAGTGTCCTTGCTTGTGATGTTGGCTGCTGAGAAGGTCGTAGAGCTGAGGTTACCCTTGTGGAGTGAAATTGGCAAAGCAGGTGAGAATTCCCATGGGGAAGAGCACCATCCCTGGGAAACCATACTGACAGTCATGTTTGCTGGTGAAAATGAAAAGAACCATATTCATGCATTTTGGCTTTTAGACAAAGAAACAAAAAAGACTTCATCAACAACTCATTTGAAATCTGAAATGTTTGCTCTCTGTGTGTCAATGACATGTTACAAATCTTAGAACGTGTCGCTAGTTTTGGTTCTGGTAGCACAGTCCAGCTGGAGTCTCTTACTACCACAGTATGTTGGATTGGGTTTTTTTTTTTTTCACTGAATAAAGTGTCTGCCACAAGTCAGGGATTGCTCAGGTGAGGAAATTGTAGAGAAAGGAGGGAATTACAACTAATCCAGCTCTATTTGAGCTTGATAAAATAATATTTCAGTATGAAACACTGCAGATTGCATCCTTAAGCATGTTCCTTACAACCACTCTGAATTTTCAGTAGAGATACTACATTTTCTCAAGCATCTGAACTCCCTGACCCCCAGGAATTGCAACATGATTAGATGATGTTATTCCCTGTTCCTCTTTGCCTAGAGGACAGAGTTAACCTTTCAGTTTGTCCATGCCTGAACTTTACTGAAAACATTCATGAAGTTAGTGCATTTGAATAGATTTTATCCAGTGAGTACTAAGGAACCTGTATTAATGATATGCATGAAATGTCATGGTGGACACGAACCTCTCTTAAGCTCCAGTATAGAGACAGACATGTACTTCTCAACATCTTCTCCAGCTTAAAACTCTCAGTCCCCTCCCACGCTTTCATTTCTGCAGTTCTGTTTACAGTGCTATACAAAATAATGCCCTGTTGGCCCAACCACCTCTGCTATGAAATTGCATTGAAATGAAAATTGAAGTGAAATCTTTGTCGTTCATAGCCAATTTATCTCCAAAATATGAATCTAACCCAACAAAATGAAATGAAGAATGCTACTACGTTAAGTGATTGTAAGCAATTGCAGAGTTTAGGTGCTAACATATCTGTTTTTCAGTGGACTTCTGGTTTTAGTGGTTGCTGGAAGACCTGCATGTAAGGATAGCTGACATGCAAGCATCAAATTGTGTAATTATGGAAACTATGTCTGAACAAAATTTTTTTTTTTTGTCTTATTCTGTCCTACTCATAGTTGATGGTATGAAGAAATTAAACACCTCTGGAATTTCAGTTTGGGTTGTCAATACTGCTAATACTTTCTGTTTAAAGCTCTTCAGGGACAGATTTTCTCTCTGTACTACTCCAGTCGCAATGAAGTCCTTAACCTGGAAAGGAAGACCTGTGGGGAGCTACCTTAACACAAATAAGTGTTAGTAATAACATAATGACATTACAGGGTGCAGAATGTGCTGTGAGGTCTCATTTTACCAAGGGGGACCCCTACAAGAGGGTTCTGGGCAGACTTGCTCAGTGAGACAGGTGGCACTATGTCTCATCTCATCATAGCCAGTCTGCTCTGAGAGAGAAGCTGTCCCCTGTGCATGATATTTTTTTTCTCACATGATCAGTTTTCTGAAGAGATAGGAATGGATGGATGAATGTCATTTGCTATTTTACTTTCCTGTATTTCTTTTTAATTTCAGTGCTTGGCAGCTGAAAAGATGGAACTCATTTACAGAAGTATATATTTTTTTCCTCTAAGATACTCTTATCTTTCCGGCAGTTTTGACACCACTAAAAATTACACCCCAGAGAACTGATATACATGCCTCTCACTTAAGCTCTGTGCTGAAATACAACAATCTGCCTCCTGTTCTCCTTCTTCATCAGATGAAAACAGTGATTTCAAGGTCTGAGGTCTTAACTGGTACTGCTAAGCAAACTTTCCTCAATGGTATCAACGAAACTGAATCTTTCAAACAATGCTCTCTGCTGTACGCTGAAACTCTATGCAACGGTTGTCATTGCCATGTATTCACATTTCCCATCATTTCCAGAGCCCTGTCTCATGTGGTGGTGTGTTAGGTTATTGATTTCAATGTAATTATTACTATCACTTATTTATATATTAATTTCTAAACATTGAGGTCTAAATTGCAACCAAAGAAACCAAAAAAAGTGAGAGATGAAAATAGCAAAGGTTGCACTGAGTACTGCATTTCTAATCCTTCTAACCATAAGATGCCTGGAAAAATCTGTCACTTCCTTCAGGAGAAAAAAATGAAAAAAGGGTAAGAGAAGGTACTTTCTGATTCCACTTGCAACGTATAGCCCCCCAACTCTAGAAGTAGATATCTCATTTGAAGCCTAGCCACAGAAGCGTGCTGTGTGATTGTCGTGGTAGGCCTAAACAGGCCAAATTAGGCTTGTACATGTCCTGGCTCACCCAGGCATGTTTTTCTGCTCTCTCTCCTTCTGTTTTGGGGAGAGCAACCGCGGGAAAAGGGACAAAGGACCTGGCGCCACTAAGTCTGGGGTCTGGGGTCAGTCCCAGCAACTGCGGCAAACAGGGTGCACATGATTGCCTTATGCAAGNTTATTATTATTATTAAATGGTGGTCGGGGTGGTGCGAGTTCCAATTAATTAATATTAATAAACTATATATTAATATTTTTACAGTATCATCTCGCAGTAGCTAATTACCCCTTCCGCGACAGTGATCAGACTCATTGAGACATTATGGACAATTTCCAAATCTATCAGAGAAAGGAAGTGACTGGAAGAACCATAGATTGAACATAACTGTGATACGAGCACAAATGCAGGAGTTCAAGCTGTGGTCACTGTTCCAATTTTGGGGACACACATAAACAACCCTACACAGTTGTATGCTATGAAATGAGATATTTGATCGGCTTCAGGGCTTGCATTATCTGCTGTCTGTCCCCTTTTTGCAGCAGCATTGGGAGCTTTGGTCTTCATATAGGAGTGATGCAGCTTGTCTCTGGGTCTTTCCTCTCTTGTGACTGATATGGAGCTTTCCTCTTCTCTTTCTATCCCTAGAAAGCACNGGGGGGGCGGGGAACTCCCAAATTGTCACACACGGGAAGGTAGATGTGGAGAAGTCAATCTTTTGTAGTGAAGATGGGCTCCACCTGTTCCTGCACTCAGCTAACAAAAGGGGAAATTCCATCAACATTGATAACACTTTGTCCAGTTTTTAATGGAACTGTACAAGGAACAAGTACTGCTCACTTCATGTGTTAGCGAAGATTTATTGTGTTTGTCTGGAGGATGTCAAGCAGCAGTGAGGCTTGAGAAGAGAAAGTGAGAGGAAGCACGTGTATCGGCTAACCAGCTCCTTCAAGGGTGTGGAGAGTGAGCGCACTGGGAAAGACTCTGCTGTCGTGGGACTGGGACTCAGCACATGTGGTTCTCCTCTCAGGTCTTCCAGTGATTCTGGTTACCTTTTTATCTCTAGTCCTACATCTAGATGATCAGCTTGCTATTGTTTCGTATGTACATGCAGGACCAAGCAGAGACAGCCTGTAGCATGGTGACGCAGTACCATTGTAATGAAGACAGAAGGACCAGAAGTGCTGAACCAGGACAGTTCTGAATATCAAGTGAAATTTTTCAGTCTGGAAATTTCTGAGATAAAAATCTCCAGGCTGCAGGATTACTCTGGGAAACAGTCACCACATGCTCACCTTGTCTTCTCTTTTTTGTTCTACTTGTTCTTAGACCCTCTCAGGAACAGGATCTGGGACCAAGTGGACTTCTGATCTGAGCTAACATGGCTGTTCTTACATTCTTGTGTTTTATTATGTTAAATCTCTTTTCGAAATGCACTGGCAAGAAGGAGGTACTTTCAAGTCCAGTCATTCTTCATAGGTTACAGAATGACACTCAGGGGAGGGTAAAAGTTTTAACAAGTAGAAATTGGCTTAACACAGACAATGAAGTCAGCAATATTCCTTACAATATTCCTGGTTTATTAGCTGCATAAACCTTATTATCTTTCAAGTAAATGGCTTTATATCTAATTTACTATCTGATAAAGGGGCAGGCTGAAAACCAATACAATTTTTATTTAGTAGTGGTGCTTATGATTCCCTGCTTTTATTTATGCTGTAGCGGATCATTCAAGCCGGTTGCCTGTCATAGGCAAAAATCTGAAGATCATGTTCTTGCTTTGGCTTTGCTGTATTTTAAGGAGAAAGCAAGTGATGACATTGTTGAGTTTATTGAGAAGAAAGGCAAGTAGAGAATACATGGATGACAGAGGGGAACCTTATGGAAGCAGATCCTATCCTGAGTCAGTATGAGAGGCATCTTGTTTTCTGATACTACAGTCTTTCTTCTCAGATCAGGACAGGATCCGTATGCTTCCTTTTGAACATGGACTGAGTTCCGTACTCAATCCTGAAGCTTCTGCCTTCCTACAGTGCAGATGGTGAGGGGCTTGCCAACAGGGAGAAGAGCTACCATCGTGCACCTTAGAGGGCCATTCTGTGGTATCAGATAGTTGGTGTTAAGTCAGGAAGTTGGATGTATTTCTTTCTTCAACTCTGTGCATGCAGCTGATCATTTGGGGGTTTGTAGGCAACAATTACTGATTTCCTTTAGCTGGCAATATTAATGGAGAGTGTAGGTCAAGGAACACTTTGTACATTAGCTTAGTCACTGGTCCACAAACCCTTGCCTGAGGTTTCTGTCTGAGAAGATCAGGTTTCCTCATGCCCAGTATCTTAATCACTTTGGGCACTCGCAGACAAGTGTACATATTTCACTGTACATCCCAGAGTCCCTTACATTGCTGCCTGCTACCAGACATCTCTACACCCTCCTACCTTAGTGAAAGTCAGCAGAAGTAAATGAGTGCTCACAACCTACTGTTTTCCTGCAAGGCTTGGCATTTTGGCTTAGGACAGCTCCCACCAAGGCTGCTATGTTTTGCATGAAAACAGATGCATTTTCTAGTGATTTTAATCAGAAGGTAGGGAAAAGCAGTTTGGAGGTTTGTCATTTCTTGCATTGCCATGACAGGATTCCTCAGAATTCATTTTGGAGATTAGACTTCCTGGAAAAGGAGTGTCCCTTACACATAAGTACATGGATGGTATGAGGAGGTACTTACATGACTTCAGTTCTTCCATTATATATCTTTTGAATTACTGGCTTTGTAATCTTATTATCTGTAGGTCCTGTGTTATTTTGTCTTCTTATGAAAAGGGGACTTAAAGGTGCTAATATTTCATGACCTACTTTAGCTGGAGCCAAATTCTTCTTCAGTATCACAACAGCTACGTCAGTGGAGAATTCCCAGGCCTAGTGACTTTTCACTCCTATGTTTAGATTCCCAGTCATACCTATATATACTGCACATAACCAGACCCACACCAGCTTTCACAGCAGTCTGTGTGGAATTACTCTCTATTCTGCTCAAGTCTTTTATCCTTGGAGCAAAAGCCAAGAAACACTAAACCTCCCATCATTTTGAGTTGTTGCTTCATTTCTCTGACAGTGACAGATTGTATACACCTTTATCACCTTCTCTCTTTTCCAAAATGAAAGTAGCTGGCTTTTGACATTCCTAATCAGGTTTCAGAGTAAGCTGAATGCTAAGTGTCACTCTTCTTGGTATTGTGCAACACTCCTACAGAGCCCTCAAGCAGAACATTAAAAACCTACACAACCTTAAGTTGAAAACCAGAGGTGTTTGTACAATGAGGCAGCAATTTTGAAGATTATGCCCTCGAATTTCAGTGTTTCTTTGTGGATGGGTCAGAAAGTTTTCATATACTTTTCCTCAGTACTGCAAGCCAGCTGGGCACAAGCCAGATCCCATCTAGAAGCTGTGCATCAGAGTATCAGCCTGGGCCCGTAATTTCTGTCTAGTGACAAGGCATTTTAATTTGGGCTCAGTGCCACCTTAATGCAACTGGACTTAAACCTCTGTTTTCATGAAATATACATAGAGGAGAAGCAAGATGGTAGGCAGCTGCCCTGACAGTGTGTATCTTGCTTTATGTTCATCTGAGGAGCTTTCCTGCTTTGATTTTGCTTATGCTTTCCAACTGGTACACAGAATTGCACCCAAACAGCCTGAATTGAAGCATTTTGGTAGTCAGACTATCCTTTGTCATAAGCAGCTGTCTTCTGCATTTCTGCCCTGACTGTAGCTCGAATCTCAGAGTATCTAAAAATATAGAGGCTTTAGAATATCTGAAGATATAGGTTGCATCAATTTGTCCTCGAGCTGCATCTTCCTAAAAATACATCATCTTTTGTTGGCAATTCTTCCATCAGTACTCCATTCAAAGAAGAAACCATAGTGATTTTTTTTTTTTTGGTCTTTTTTATCTCCTCCACAGCTGTGGTTTTAGTAAGCTGATGGAAAACCTGTTGAAATTACAGCTTATATTCTATTTAGAAAAAAGACAAATCTGTTTATACCAGGTAGTGATTTGACTGGAAGACTCCTTACCACACCCAAAAGAAATTAAGTGAGTAGTTATAAATATTCTCTTTAATCATGGAAAAGTGCCTTGTACCCAAATTTATGCAGACTCCCTTAAAGACACGGCCAGGTTCTCCTTTCATCATCAACAGATTTGCTTTGTGTCCCTCAGTTAGCTTCCTGTAAGTTGCACCACTGGTTTATGCTAGAGTTAAGGAGACATCTTGCTCCCAGGCAGCTGAGGAAGTGCCTCCTTTCTCCTCATTTTTTGTCTCTTGTTATTTCTTATATGAACTGCTATCACAAATATTTAGATGGAAATGGCTAATAGGAAAATCGTATGGTTCCTAAATTCAATGAGCCATTAAATGGGTTCTAATAATCTCAATAAAAGTTTGGAATATTTAATAATGAGAAGCATATATATAGGTTGCTTGATTGCTACCAGACTCTCAGTAAATATTGTCAGTGGCTCATATACTGAGAGTTCCTCAAAGAAGAGCCTCTGGGGATGGGGGAGGGAATCAAACAAATTATGTATAATCAGAGTGCTGTTGAAGAGAACATAGCTCATTTTTTGGGAAAATGCTGTTCACCACATGCTTTTTATCATCATGGTGGAAGACTTAGAGGTTTTCCAATAAGCAATTAGAGACCTAATCAGACTTTGCATTTATAATAATTCACACTTGTATCGCAAGCAACCACATCACAGGTTTCAGTGGACTTTTCTAGAAGTGACACTTTCACAAATCAGAAATGTGAGATGTACAGACACTTTTTCCAAGACAAAGCATCCTCCCCTCTAAAAGACAGGGAGAGATGTAAGTTTATTCAAATTACATCAGGGTACAGAGCCAGATAGGAGACTTCGAGTAGCAGGATCACCACCAAAATCCTTCTCTTCTTGGCTATATAATGAATTGAGGAATTGCTTAATTAGGTGATTCCAATTAGGTAAAGTTGTAGTCCTAGTATACATTGTGGGTCTCCCTATTTGCTCTATGTGGTGCAAACAATGAAATATTCATCACTTTAAGTGAAGCTACTCAGAATCCTGGGATGCATTTCTGCAGAAAGTCCCTTGAATAAATGTGAAGGAAATGTGTTCCATACCTTGATCTGTGACATATGGCCTAAATTCACCCAAACGTTTTTGTAACAGGTAGCCTGCTCTTGTCCTCTTTGGATGTTGGATCTCATGGCCTCTGAAAGGTGGCAGCAAAATGCCTCTGAGAGGAGACCCCCGTGCTGGTTGCATGTTCTCTAGAGATCCCTTTCTGCAAGGCAGGACAGTGTCTGTCCATCTTTATAGCCATTTATGATATTTGGTGAGACAGACCAGAGCTTCAGGTGGTACAGCTGCAGGAAGCAATAAACTAATTATACATTCTCTTACCTTGTGTTAACTAGATAAGAAATGGTCACGTGAGCTGCTTTGTGTGGCTTTTATGTTTGCACTGGAGGAAGTGAGAGGACAGGGAAAGGAGAGATGTTTTATCGGCCCTCCACCGTCCTTGCCCTTATCTCCTTGTGAAAATGATAGATGGAGTTCCTATGGCTGTAATCCCTGCCGAGTGAAGAGAAGAAAGAACGAGTGCTCTTTCCAAAACATTTGCAGCAGGATTGCCTAATCTCCCTGCCATTTGCAGCAATCTTGCAGGCTCCATCTGGCCAACTGTTTGTGCAGCTGTAGTTCTGCTTCAAGCTCTGGCCATGCCCACCTGGATTTTCTCTGACTTAGCAGATGGCACCTGCCATTAAGCTGCATTGTTCCCATGTTGTTTGACTGTACTGCATATGGATGTACACGCCTTGTGTAGGGTGGGACAATTATCCCTCTGAAGACATTAACTTTTGGAGTTTGTACGTCATGTTAACATTAAGCAGCTGGTGAGCTGGATGCCCTAGCCCTCAGACCACTCTTGGTTTAATTGTCTCATGGGGTTTTCTATACCTGATGAATCTGTCTTGGATCCATTTTAAACTTCTATTACATTAACTGTTCCATGTGGGAGTCACTTCTTGGTTGTGCTTTACATAGCTTAAGAAGACTCTGTGGCAGAAAGGTGGTAGATGATAATAACGAAGCTTGCACTTCATGGCATGTGCATGCGTGTGTAATTCAGTACCTCTTGCATATTTTAGAAGTGTAAGAACTGCTTTTACTGTCAGTTATGGACATCCAAACATATTGACCAGCCTCAAATAGGTTAAAAAATAAATTCATGCATATTCTGACCTTATTTACAGTGACTTAACTCCAATGACATTAGTAAAAGCACACTGCTGGGGACAGCAATCAGAATTAGACTAACTAGTATGATGCATTGCTCTTTCAGACAGCTTGGGACTGAGTAACTAGTATGATGCATTGCTCTTTCAAACAGCTTGGGGTTCTTTACAAATGACCAGCCCTATATCTGCACAGAGCTTATGCTGCGTTTAGGCTCTTGTCAAGGAGCCTGATCTGTGTAGGAAGTCTTTTACATTTGGTGCAATTTCATTAAGCACAGCAGGGGCCTATCCAGGCAGCAGAACACACATGCACACAGCTGAAGGGCAGTGGTGTATACATGTATATTTATAAATAAACCTCAAGCATTAGTCACAAAAACATTTGTTTCCAGGTTAGAAGAAAGTTGGTTTTGCACATTGTGCTCCACCATTTCAATGTAACGCTGAATCTCTTGTCAAGCTGATGGCACAAAGATAGTGGGGGCAGATGGAAATTATGTGCCTGGAGTCTTGTCAGAGCCACTGCCACATCCTTTACTATTTCTAAAAGTGCTTGGAATCTTTGGTACCTTGCACCATTAAAGCTGAATCACCATTTGGCTCATGTTTGCTTTTCATAGCCAACTATGAAATAGGTGGAAGACTGGGGGGTTTTTTCCCTCCTTAACATCTGTGTGACTGGAAATTCAAGCAAGGAAAAGATTGTCCTTCCATTCTTGAGTCCCATGCAAAGAACTCTCTGTGACAGTGAGCAGCAGTAGCTGCACTTTTTCATTTCTTTCAGAGTAAGAAATGTTTTTGAGACTTGATTTGAAAGCCCAAAGGGAAGAAAAAAAAACAAAACCAATTTATTGACAGAACTAAACTTCTGCATTCTAATTACCTGATATGCAAATGATTTGGGGATTCTCTTCTGTACCCTGCTTTAATCAATTGACAATGGAGAGCTGAGATTCTTCCACATCATAGTAACAAGTGGAAAAACATAGCGGAAAGAGGAGCACATTTTTTGTGCCAACTTGCAAACGTGGCAGGCTCGTGAAGGTCTGACTCGCTTGCAAAGCCTCTGCCACTCCAGCATTCAGTGAAGCTGGGCTGTTAATAGTAAGTGCAATTATTTGGAGTATGTGTATACCCATGCATGTCTCTGTAGTCTTCCATCTGGGCTGTCAAGGTCTTTTTCTTGCAGTGCCTCTGTTCTTCAGCTATAAAAATAGTCTCATTGCGTAGCTTTAGCTGGCACCTTGCTTGTGACTCTGAAGCAGGGCACTGCTTGAAATTAGATACAAGAGGCCAGCTTCCAAAGAGTGAATGCTGAGCCTGCAATTACAAATTCAACTCTGCAAAACCACAGATGCAACATGGTTAGAACTGTTTCTCAAAGGTGTGCTGCAGCAGAGAGTGGCCAGGTGTGTGTGATGACTGATGTGTTAGGCAGGTAAACTTGTACCTCTAGCTCTTCACTTGCAGTCTCAGGCAGTGACCAGACATATTATTCCAGAAAGAACTGAGCCAGGTTAAGAGGTCTCTGTCTGCTTGTCATAATAATTCTCACTGCTTCAGGTACTCCCATCCCATTACCTTCTGAAATAACTGCATATGTAGTTCCTTCCTACACTGAGTTTCCCTCTTCTCTCCAGTGATGCGAGTTTAAATTTGAGAATAGAAACAACATTTATTTATTTATTTATCTATCTATCTATCTATCTATCTATTGATTGATTGACTGATTTTCTGAACTGATCATTTTTGAAAGAGGTAGGTTAAAGTTGGGCTACACAAGTGGATTAGTGACATGGATCACACTAATCCATGTCAGTGTGTCACCAACTGAAGAGAACTCCACTTTTACCACTCGTGTGGCCAGATACTCCTGTTACTTCTCCTCTGCTAGGCTCAGGTACTTGTTGCTTCAATGTATGAACTTTATGCTAAGTGAATGGGCTGAATGAGCACTCCAGAAGGGTTAGGCGAGCACCAGAACTGGTGGAGGAAAGAACTGGACAATTGAGGCAGAGAGAAAGGAGAAAAATATTTGCTAACAGCATAGGGCTACAGGTGCTAAGAGGTGAGGCAGCCCTAGGAAGCTATAGGGAGCAACTCTCACATAGTTGCTTTGATAGATCTGAAGGGTTAGTAACTTCAGGACATTGGAAGAGACTGATGATGAATTGCTGACCCCTCCACTGGGAGGTCTGATGGATACCCACCTCCTTCTTAGAAGTGTTTATTGAGATAGAGGTCTCTAAATTCAGCCATTTGAGAAACTAGTTGGGAATTTGTGGTTTCTTCAGGTTGCAACTGGAAACACCGTCTACGGTTTGAAACATGTGAAGGACATGTTTGGTGGAAACTCTTGAACATGCTTTCTTGGAGGGATACTTCAACAGTGCCTGTTTCTTTGTGGGTCTGGTGGGATCCTGGTGTAATAAGGAATTACAGTTACTGCTGATCCCTGCCTGGGTCCTTTCCTCAAGCCATGTCACAGTGGTCTGGCAGGGACCCGATCCACTGAATTGTAAATATGAACTGCCCTGCAAGTAGTGGTGAACATGAAAGAGAGGACCAATAATCATGGGATTTAACTGCAGTATTTGAATTTGTTTGCCTACCTATGTCCTGCACCTTCAGGCTCCCCAGGCTCCTGTAGGAGAGTGGGGAGCTGGTCTGTGACCTGTGCAACACATCTCTTAGGGTAGATGTACCACTGAGGGCAGATGAATACCATCAATGTTCTAGCTCATCAGAGTGGCTAAGAGGGCTTAGCCCTAACGTAGAGGGCTAAGTTCTAATTTATCTTGATTTTCAACTGAGATATGTCTTTGTAACCCAGCTAGGTCCTATTTATACAGGTAAAGGCCAGCTCAGCAGTGATATGCAGTATGTTTTCCCACTCTCCCTGGTGTTCATTGGCCCATTTTGTAACAAGTGGTTAGGCTAAGAAATAATTAACTACTCTGGAAAAATTTCTTTGGTGATGTTTTAATTTGCTGTGCTCCTCAGGATGAGATCCATAAGCCTTCTGGTTTAGGCAGTGATCTGTTCAAATAAACCCTGACCACTTCATTGATGAATGTGTTGTGCAATTTCACCCACTCTTTCCATGAGACTTCTCAGTTATCTCCCAGGTAGTTGCACCCTTGGTAGGAGTGAAGAGCGACAGTAGCTATACAACACAAGAGCTAGTGGAGGACATCCCTAATTGAAGTGAACACCTCAGATTATATGTTGCAAGTTCCAGCTTCATTAGAGGCTGTTGTCATTGAAGAGGTTATGCCACGGATTTGCAACTTCCCCAAATAACAAGAGCCTTCTGAAAGACAGACCTGGTCTGGAGGAGCAGAAAGCCTGAGAAACTTGACATCTTGAACACCCCATCTCCCACACAACCAGGGCGTATGCAGGCCTGGAGGATCTCCACAGTGGGAGGTGGTGACAAGGCAGTCCTGTTTCACAGCCCAGCCAGTCCAGAGCTGTCTGGCTCTGTGATATGGCTTACGCCCTTTTATTAAGGAGCTGGGGTTTTGCTTATCCCTGCCCAAGGTCACCACCTGCAAACCAATCTGCTAGGGAAAGTTTGGCCCTGCCAACCCCACCAAAGGACAAAGCTGCAAATACAGCCATAACCCCAAACCTGACAGCCCAGAGAGGGATGTGACTCAAGCTCATGGTCTGATTCCATGCCTACTGTGCTGTTTTGGGGGAGAGAACTAGTGAAAGCCCAGCAGTAGAGCAGTCCTCACACAAAATTTTCTGCTTCCTCCATTTTCCAGCTTTTCTCATTCTTGCAGACTGCTACTGATTCAGATTTTGTAAAAGCATCCTAATGCCTCTCTCTGAGCTGCTCTGGTCTCCTCTTGCCCTCTGCACTTGCATGGGGTCCACCTGTACACACAACCTCTGGCAGATGGGTCCTGAGCACTTCAGGGATGGAGACAGAGCTCCGCATCTTTGTCCATCTCCATGTAACCCTGTCTTGATTTATTTTGTGCCACTTTTAAAATTAAAATATGTTAAAAATTTTGTGCAATCTTCTTTCTTTTTTGTTGCAGAAAGATTTGACTTTTTTCATGGACTCACACTGGGGGATGTGTGCAGGAAAGCAAAAGGGAGTTTGTGCTGATTGCACACTTGCCTCTCACCAGTTTCTCTCCAGAGGCACCAAAATCTGGCTAACAGGAGTTTTATGAAGGCTTGAAGATCTCTGAAAATGCTCTGCAGAGGAGAGAGTGTGGAGAGGTGATGCTTCTTATCTGAATTTTGTAGCTGAACTTAATATTTGACCTTAGGTTCCATGTGCCCACCTATATAGTGGGTCTAAGGAGGCTACAGGTGGGTACCACCAGCCAGGCTTGTTCCCACTTCCATAGCTTATCTTACAGGGTATGTTGGGAGAGCCTTTCATCAAACAACAGGCCAAGCTGTCTGTGTCTCTGTATATTAAGGTGTTCACTGACTCACTGCAACAGAGGTGAGAAGGTGACCTCCAGCAGTGACAGACTTCACAACTGGCAACAGACAGGCAAAACAAATGTTTCTGCATGGAATATCGTGTTGATGTTTCTTTGCAGTGTTGTATGCATGGCTGGTGTGATATTTTCATATCAGTTTCAGCCCCTAACTTCAAAGCAGTAGGGAAGCATTGGATAATGAAGGCTAAACAGCCACCTCTAGGTGGGTAAATAAAAGATTCTTGTGTTTCCTCACAACCTGATCAGTGCCATTCATCAGATTTTAGTGGGTTACACAGAAAGAGTTAGGAGCAAATCAAAGAAAAAGGCAATCCTTGTCCTCCTGTGAAAGCAGAGCCGTAACAAACCTCCCTATCTAGATAGACAGAACTGGAAAAGAAAATGGCCTCACTTATAATTTATGGCTCACTGTATAGCCACAGAAGCTTTGGCGCTTGCAAATATGACCCTTAGTGGCTTATTAACCTGAGTCTCAAGAGGCTCACATTAACACATCCATCCTCCTGTTAATTAATTAGCTAAAGTATGCATGCCTTCTTCTGCTGCTATCTTGTAGAGGTAACATGAATTTTGATTATACTGCATCTCATGTGAAATACAACAGACGCTCACACTATGTAAATAGTGATGGTCAGCTTAGAAGCCTCTGTGATCCAGCAGAATCTTCTCGCGAGTGCTGGTGTCTGGCAACTTGCAAAAATGTTTCAACACAGAGCTGCTGCGGTCTGAAAAATGAAATAGTCTTTGCTTCATCACAAGCTTGGTTTTGGCAGGGTTGGAAGCAGTTTTAACACGGTTAGGCAGTCATTTTACAGAGGCATTATCAATATGCTTTTCGAAGTTCCATTATGAGAGAGATATAAATGTGTTTGTACCCAGAAGCCTGCCATCTACAAAGCTGCTATAAAGCTTTGGCGGTGAATAGATGACTTCAAATGTCCTGCTACACACCTTTCCCAAACATTTGATACACAGCAGGTGAACACGAGAAGCTTATCAGTCCAACCCAGCGTTATTTCCTGTCATAACTTTGCACAACAAAGGAAGTTTCTGTCCTTGCCGAGCTTTGGTGTTGCGATATGTACTGAGGTTCCTTCAGAGAAACCATTTTAATCCTTAGGAAACTGAAATTACAGAGAAGGGAGCAGGGATATTGCCTCTGCTAACTGCAATTTTATCAGCACCTAGCTGTATCAAAGCTCAGGGGTGTGACGTGGGAGACAGCCATGGGTGATGGAGGGATGCTCACCCAGGCCTCTGCTTCAGCAGAATAAGGAGGGATCGGGGGACACAAGTCCAGTGTTACGTTTCAGTATCCTAGTGGAATAAAACAAGACAGAAAGATTGGGATTAATATTTAAATATATTTATGATAAATGTATTTCATGACGTCTTAGGGAGAGTTCTCATGGACAGTGTTAAGTTCAGGGGTTTTGAGGAGGTGGAAGAGACAATGCTTTGGTCACTACACTGCCAGAGCAGTTTACTGCATTAGGAAACTGCTGGGGCTTTACAACACAGACAATTGTGATCCATATAGCCCTGTGTATTTGGCAGCTCAGCAAGGAGGATCAAGCTCATCCACCTGAAGGGGACTTGAGGTCTGCTACATTTGTATAAATGCCCAATGCAGAAGGAGAGCTGGACTTCATGTCTTTTCGTGCCAATGGAAATGATCTTTCTGAACTTGCCAGTCTTCAGAACTTCCATGTTACACACCTGAAATGATACTAGGTGTGACAGAAAGAAATCTGCTCCTCCTCTTCCCTACCAGCTTTATTTCATGAAGAGGGAATACAATGTTGTGCCCAACCTATGAACAGAGCCTGGGAAGAGTTGGTGTGTAGGTCCTGACCTCATCTCAAATAGACAAGCAGCACTAGCAACCAATGTAGCAAAGACTAGTCTAAGTACATTTGCCTTTGGCTGTTGCTTGTCTGAAGTGCTGTGGCTCCTGTCTCAAAGAGATGAGTGTGCTGAGGTCCTGATTCTGCCCTATGCATGCTGAGGCATCCTTTATCAGAGAAGAGAGCAGTCAAGGGAGCAGTGTCCATGAGCCTGGTACATTCTGCACATGCTTCAGTTCTGCTGGAGGAGAGATGTAAAAAGAAGTAAAAACAGATCCTCTGCTGACACCTTATACAGGAAGTATGAACCAAAGTTCATCAGCATAAACGTGAACTGAAACTTATTTCTTAAAAATGTCAAGTGCTTGTGATGTATCAATTTTGCTGTGTACTAGGAAAATGGGGACATTTTTGGCTGAAGGAAGGCTCTAAGAAGCAGTGTGTGTGAACGTGCATGCACAGGTATGTTCACACAGGCACACACACCTGTCCACTCCAACTGCCTTTAACGTGTGGTGCCTTATGGAAGCGTAGAAGAAATTGTGATCTGCAAGGGAGTTTATCCTTTCGAATGAAGTCAGTGAGACAGTGTGCTAGATGGAGGTTTGTCTGCATACACAAATTGTTCCAATTTAACAAAATTAGTTTCTAAATTAATTTAGTTAAATCAGTGAAACCCCTTTAGTAGCTAACATTGATTCAGCTTAATTGAGTTTGTTCCCAAATTAAGCTAAATCAGCATAAAGTGATCATCAACCAGTCTGAGCATTCACATTTAAGGACCAGTAATTTCTACACATAAGCCAGACCTGGGTGAGTTGGGGGAATATCTCCTTATATCCTCAGTGTGCTCTGATGATCCAGTGACCAGGGTGCTCTGCTCAGTGGAGATGAAATGGGGATGGCTATCTGGAGGAGGATGGTATCAGCAGCTTGAATTGCTCTTGGCCCTGAACAAGGCTCTTCATGGGTGACTGTAATTTCATTATAGGACAGTTTCACTTGGGAGTTTCTTCCATGACAATAATGTGTCAAGTGAATGACAATATTTTTTACTGTGAGCGAATGAATTCCAATCAGACCAACAGGGTCACAACTTAGAATACTCCAAACCCACTTGATTTTAAGGAGAAATCAGCACAAATTCCCTTCTTTTTCTTCTGCTCTGGAAACTCACTCTGTTAAAATTGGAGTACCACAGTATCTCTTTTATATTGAAGGAAACATAAAGCATTGCTTTAAAAAAGAGATATGAAGTGCAGACAGAGTTGCTTTTTCACTGTATTATTTCCTCCTGAGTTTTTTCTTGGATATTGTTTTATTATATATCAATAATGAGACAATATTTCTTTACTGAGTGTATAATTCAATTAAGCATATTAAAGAGACAATCGTTTAAAACCAAATATATTCTTCACATCCACTGTCAGAAAAGAAAATGTTTTGCTTTGCAGGCGAATCTGCATTTTAGCCAGAAGTTGATGACTAATGAAGGTAATGTAAAACAACAGTAAATGGTCCAGGAAAAAGAGAGAAAAACAAAATCCCTTCATATCCCCTTAGAAACATTGATTCGTTATGTTAGCTTTAAGACACAATATTTCAGCAGATGGGGTAAGTGGGTGAGTTTGTTATAGGTTACGCATCAAACAAGTATTCCCACTTCCATCCCAGGTCAGACTGGAAGTGAAGGGAGAGATCAGCAAAGGGGGACTCACTTTTACATCAACTGCTTCCTAGTCTTTTACAGCAGGAACGTCTTTAAGACTTTGACAACTTCAAGAGATCACGAAGGCAGGACAGAAGTAAAACTGCCTCTTCAAGGGCCCCCTGAAAGTTTTCATGTCAGGCACGTGTTGCAGACAACAGAAGGTCCTTGTTTAGTACTGAATAAAAGGCCAGCAGTTTTTCTTCTTTGCAGCCAGATTTTCAAGCCATAATTGGATCTTGTAACACTGCCAAGGTAAAGGCAGAGGGCCACGACAGGGAAGCCTGACACTGCAAGTGAACTGAAACTAAATATAGTTCTCATGCAGTTTAAAAACCCACACATCAAAGCCCGGAGCACCCGTCCCCATCAGAGAGTCTTCCAATGGAACAAAATGAGGAAATGACGATGATAACATATGTATTTTACTGTTCAGCTACGGGCAGGCAAATGTAATAACCTGAGAGCGGCTTTGGCTGGTTGTGATTAAAGATCATTACGCTCCAAGCAGTCCAAGACAGAATCCAAAAGCTGGCTGCCGAGGGAGCTGCTGGGCAGAGGGAGCCAGAGCAAGTGTGGCTGTGCTTGGAAAGAAGCTGGCGTGCATGCCTCTGCTGGCAGACCAAAATGATTTCAGGCTGCATGGTGAGATAATATCAGTCGCCCCCCCCCCCGCCCCAGCAGCAGACCTGTTTAACACAAGTGGTTGCAATTGCTGGATATCTGTCCAAATGACAGTGGTGTCTGTTGTGGTGCATAAATTTCCTCGAGCACTGCAGTGCCAGTCTCACTTCGTTATGAGTGATTTGTCTGGGTGTGGCAGGTATTTGGTAAGTCATCCCAAAACACAAAACACTTGTAGCAAACCCAGGTGGTGCTTGCAAAAGGCAGAGTGCTGTGGATATGGACTTGGTTATCATCTACTAATGATCTAAACTCTCAGATGAAAACTGCTGATGGCTAAGAACAGATGAGAGCAATAGTCAGAGAAAAGGCTATTTTTTTTGTTCCAAGATAAGGGGCTAGGGTGGTTAACTTGTTGATATTCCTTCTAGTCCGACACACTGCAAAGTTTGGATACCAACTGTGATGCCTTTTAAGGACTTTTTTTTCAGAACTGAGAATTCATTTGGCACTGTTGGAATTATCTGGCAAATTGGAGTCTGGGTTGAGGCTCAGATAGCTCTTCTCAGTCAGATGACATACATTCCTCAGTTTTGTATGCACCACAAAAGTGGAAACAAAAGAAAAAAATGGAAATGAACATCCTAGATGTTTTCCAGCGTGGGAAAGCAAAACCATTAGAAGTTGGAAGCTTTCACAGCGTTTTGCATTCAAATTGCAGCTTTTATCCTAAGAGATCAAGTACTTCACACATAACTATAGTCAGCACCCTGCACAGTGCAGCCATTTCTGGGGTGGAGCACAGGAGAGGAAGATTAAATAAATCTAAAGACACAGGGGTGAAAACACTCACAGGGGAAGTGAGTATCCATACACCTCTGTGAACATAATTGCATCTAGAAAACCTATGGAAGGTACAGGCTGTGTAGACCACCTTAATATGATGAAGTGGGGAACAGGAGTGAATTTAACCCAGTGGGAATGGTTGTGGATAGTTTCCCTGCTATGAAGGCTTCCAAACACTCTTCCAAGAGATGCAATAGATTTATACTGCACGTGAAAAGTCTGTCTGGCCAGAAGGAATTGCATGCTTGACTTCTGAAGAGAAACACTAAGGAAACAGAGTTTTCATGAAGAAAGCATCTGTTGGCTTTCATTCTTCAATTTCATGGGAAAAAATGTGCTATGAAAAAAAGAGATTTTCCTCATATAGTCAATGAGCAGCTACTGCCCCTTAGGCCACTCTTTCCCTCTAGTCTACAAATTGTGCTTCTAAGTTAGTTGGTGTTAACCCAGGATGAAGACAGCATATGAAGATCTGTCCAAGCAATTATGTAGTGGCTTTGTCTATCTGTTGCTATGTAGGGTTCCCAGCTTCTCATCTACTTGCATGCCAAATTTAAGTTTTTTTTTGGTTTTGTTTCTGTTCTCTTTTTTGTATCTCTGTGTGTCTTCCATTTATCCTATATGCAGCTTTTTTTGAGAGTAAGTCCTTCTTGCATCCTTTCATGTCTTACCAAATACATTTTGTATTGTTTCATCTATGAAACTTTAATCCATTTTAATCCTTAAATAATAAAAGCAGTAACACATCACATCCTTAATGACAGTCTGGTGGGCACATCATGGGACTCAACAAACAATATGGAGGTGTCGTGGTAGGGATTATTAATTTTGCATCATTTGTAACAATTGGATATGGAAGGATATAATTTGTCCAAGAGGCACAAGGAAGAAGAATCGAGTCACTAGTGTTCAGGAAGGAACAGGAGAGAGTCCAGTTCAACATCTCCAGTAAGGAAGAAAACCAGGGGCAATTATTACGGGCTTCAAACCTGGTATTGACCAATCCATTGGAACAGATAGTGGATATTCTTTTCTGACATCAGGAAGACACACCAGTAGATAGCCCTTTTTAGTAGTAAGACATGATACTTTGATACTTCCACCAAAAGTGCCCCAGCTAGATATAGATGGACTGTTATGTTCCTGGATGTGATGAAGCCAATGCTGTTTCAGCAAGTGGGAGGAAACGGGCAGGGGAGCAACCACTTTAAACCCGTTTCTGACTAATAGAGAAGAACAGTCTGAGAATCTAAAGGTTGGTTGGTAATTTGGATGAAAGTGAGCATGAAATGATAAAGTTCATTATTCCACAAGAAAAAGCTAGACCAGCAGAATATGGATAATGACTCCAAAAAAGTAAACTTTGGCAAACTTGGAGAACGGGTAAGTAAGGTCTCTGAGGAAAATAATCTCAGGGATAAAGGAATGCAGGAAAGCTGGCACTTACTAAGTCTATTTTAAAGGCAAATTCCTCTGATGCAGAACACAGATTGGAGACAGAGTGAGAGACTTGTATAATTGTCTCAAGAGCTTTCAAAGACCTGAAAAACAAATGGAGAATACAGAGACCCCAAAAAGAGTTTCCACTGAATTTCTTTCCCTGCCATAAAGTGAAGTGAAAAAAGGTCCAGATCAGAGACCAGCTTGGAAGAGTCCTGACTGAGTGCTGCAGCAGAGAGGGTTTCATGGGACGTTGTGTGTTGTGTGGGAGAATGTACTACATAGTAAAAATCTGTGAGTTTATGAATGAGTGTGGCATGGAGTAAAAGGTGAGATAGCACAGCATCCAGAGACCATAACGAGCATCATGTGGGACTGGCAGAGCACTGCAGCTTTTGTCAGTCTAGTGGAGTAACGAACTTTGTTTTCCCCTTCATCTATTGTGCCCTAGGTTTTGCCTTTCAAACAGTTGATATACTAACAGATAGCTCGAATCTCTTCTAGCTCCAATGCAAACTGGAGAGAGAAAGGTGATGTGCTGCTTTGCTGCAGTTATGAGAGCCATGTCATTAGAAGAGACTGGTTCGCAGAGTCCATCTAGTAGAAATCTTTGGCTTTCAGAGGGAGAACTGGTTGTGCAGTGCTGCACAGAGACAAGACCAGGACATGTATCTCATCCTTGCGCTGAAACAGAAACTGCAGTACCTCTGCAGCTACCTCTTCCCTGGAGGTACTGTGGGATCAGGAAGACAACTGAGGAGGTTTCCATAGAAGATGTTTGAAGCTGTAGCTGGTGGACACTAAGGAGAGGTTTTCTGTTATGAAGTCACTGCATCATGGAGCAGGAGTTCTAGACCCCCCAAAGGGCCAGACCCCCCAAAGTGACTGCAGGAGGCCAGGAGATGGGGAGCAGAGGCTTTTCCAGGAGTGGATTGAGGGACTCTCTTTGCTGCTTGAGATGGGGATCCAGAATAGTTGCACCTGCTCCCTCTTTTATGTCTGAACCTATGGCTGAACAAGGTGACTTCCTGTCCCACTTTGCTCACCTTCCCTAGGCACGAAGAGGTAGAGGAGCCCTATCAGTTCAGAAGAAGGAAGTGTTTTCTTTTTGCCCCCTGCCTACCATCTCACTAAAGACCTCTGGTAGTACAGTGGGCTACACCACTGTGGCACACTCACTGCATGACACTGGGAGGATCTGCCTGTGCTTTAATTAAAGCTATTATTGGTGATGGTATGCTCAAAGCATTCCACAAACTGGAGGGTGATCGCTGTTCCCTAAGCAGCTCTCAGCTATCCTCCTAGGTAGGCTGGTGAGTCACCAACCTTCACAGGTCTGCAGGCATATCCTGTGCTGAGCCCTTCTGGTTAAGAACACCTACCAACACTTGAAGGGCTGCAGTGGTACCACAAGACTGAAGTATCCCAAATTCACCCTTTCACTACTGGCAGGGCTATGTTTAAAGCTGGTGTTTTACATTCCAAGACCAACTGCTTAATTGCTAATGAATTTGCCTGATGCAGCAGGGATGGGGAAGGGAAAAGTGACATCTGTGTGCACGTACGTGAGGAATCCAGGACTCTCGAGTGAAGCGCACAAGTGAAAAGGAAGTGAAGGATGAGTAAGAAAGGCCAATTCAATGTGGGCTGCCAGAGGGAGGGTGGAGTAGGTCATGCTGTGAACCAGGGTGAGCCTTGTGTTCAGGATTTGCAGTCAGCCATGCTGTCTTTCCACACATTAAACCTTGGTGTCAGACAGAACAGAACAGTTTTTTTTTCCATGCCACAGGTCTCAGGAATCTGGTGAGAAATCTGCAGGTCTTTCTGAACAAGAATTTATACCAGGAGGTAAATTTGTAGAGGCATAAGCACCAAAAAGGTATAAGCATAGTCATCTTATTAGTATGATTTACCTTCTGGTTATCTTCTGGAGAAGTAGAATTGCCTTGATTTCTGATGCTTTGCAAATTTCATATGACGTTAAGCCACTGAATAAACAACTGTTAAATGATAGTGAGAAAATAACTTTGAGAACTTATGGGTAAGAATTAAGGACCAGGCTAATAGGGGGAACATTGTTGTGCATATTTACTACATGCCACCATATCAGGAAGAGGGTGTCTGCAAGGATTTCTACAGACAGCTGGAAACAGCCTCACAATCACAGGCCCTGATTCTCATGGGGGACTTCAATCATCCTGATACTTGCTAGAAAAGCAACACAGATAGGCACACACAGTCCAGGAGGTTCCTGCAGAGCACTGATGATAACTTTTTGACACAGGTGATGGAGGAGCCAATGAGAAGAGGTGTGCAAGCAAAGAAGGTTTGGTTGGGGATGTGAAGGATAAGTACAGATTTGGCTGCAGTGATTGTGAGTTAGTGGAGTTCAGGATCCTGAGGAAGAAGTAAAGCAATAAATAGGGTTACTGCTCTAGACTTCAGGAGATCTAGTTTTTGCCTTTTCACAACCTACTTGGAAGAATTCCATGTATTAGAACTCTAAAAGGTAGGGGACTCCGAGAGAGCTGTTTAATATACAAGGACCATTTCTCCCAAGCTCAAGATTGAAGAGAGGATCTTTTCAGTGCTTATGAATATCTAACAGCTGGGCATCAAGAGGATAGGGCCAGACTCTTTCTATTGTGTCTAGCAACAGGACAAGGGACAGTGCTCACAAACCAGAACACAGGAAGTTCCATCTGAACATAAGGAAAAAAGGTCTTTAAAGTGAGAGTGACAGAGCACCGGAAGAGACTGCTCAGAGAGAGTGTGAAATCTCCTCCTCTGGAGAGATTCACACTTGCCTGGATGCAGTCCTGTGCAACCTAATCTAGGTCAACCTGCTTTAGCAGGGAGATTGGACTAAATGATACCCAGAGATCCCTTCCAACCCCATATAATTCTGTGTTAACAATCTGTTTATTCATGACTTGCATCCCTTGATTCTTGGTTGATTTCCATCTGGCCTTCAGGAGAGCTCTATATTGATCAGCAGGTACATATTCTGAAAGCTTTATACCACAGGGCACTCGTTTTTAGGACAGCAGATCCCAGTGCTCTTTGAAGCTGAGACTACCATGCTTCAGGCTGATAAAGATATGGTATTAGGAACATGCTTTCAGTACACTAACATCCGATTATTTTCCTCTCAATGATGTTTCTTACTTGGCAAGCTAAAGGCCTAAGAGTAAATGTAAATAATCTTTGGAAACTTTAAATGGCTATGGTCAGTCATTGTGTGAAGGGTAATTTCATAAATATACTAGCTGCTGAGAAATAAGTTTGCAACAGTAGTCACACAGGTAAAAGACTTGAAAGCCTAAAGCCAAAAGGCCTTGACCTCAACAGGCAAACACAAAGAGTCCATGTGAGGTGATAAAATATCACGTGTGTGTGCAAGACAAAACTGGTATCAGAAATGTCTGTGAGCCATCCTCCAGCCTGCCATTCTCAGCACACAGGTGAAGGCAGCAAGCAGAATTGCAAGAGTAGCCTCAAGCCACATTAGAGGATGGGAAATTGAGAGGGCAGAGGACACTTCTGGCAGTGCTAGGCAGAGCCACTGCCGCTACCACCGCTTCAGACATGAGCTTTGGGTGCTCATTTACTTATAAGCAGGTAATAAACATGAACAAAAATTTGACTAAATCACTAGTCCTTTTCAGGACCTACTTATACAACAAAACACATTATTTGGCTTGATTCCAACAAAAGTGATCTTTAAATCTTTTATTATTTTAGATAAACTGAACCCCAAAGTCAACGCTGTTTTGCATTGTGGTTTTCTCTACCTAGTGGCATGCGTAATGTATCCCATTTGTTTTTGCTCGATCAGTTATTATTAATGGCCATAGAATTCAAATGCACTTTTGTTGTTGAATTTCAATTGAAATGTTTTAGTCAGGCATAATAAGAACTTGTCAGTATGTGTTAAATGGTTTTGTCTATTAAGGTTTCAAATGGAATAAAGGACTGATGCAGATCTCTGAAGCTGACAAAATTTATGACTTCCACATCAAGGAAAGAAAAAGATTTTGCAATGCCTTGGTGAATGTTGCACTCCTCCTTGAGCCAAAGGCCATCTAGAGAGAGGAACCTGCAGTATGGTGATGGCAGCATGTTGGCAGTGAATGTACAGATGAAATGTTTGCTAGAAGCAAAAAACCCAGCAAGTGATAATTTGCTACATATTTTGAATAACGAATGCTTGAAGTATGAAATTCTCGATGTATTTTCATTGTGTTTTGAGACTTGAAGCCAGAGAATAATCAATTGTCCTCCCCTTGAGTCATAAAAAAGACTGCTATGCAATGCCCTTTCATTGTTTTTGGACTATGCATACTTACAGCACAAGTTACAGGATTAGCTGGGTTAGTGCAGAGATGTGAAATTCTAGGTGTTATGTGGACTAGGTGGTTAACAGAAGCAGTATCTCACATTTTTTGCTACCTCTGTACTCTGTGTTTTGCATAGTCATTGATACAAAAGATTATCATGAGAGTTAGGACTTGCTAGCTATTGAGAGGGCGTCTCCAAGACTTGTGTAGCTAAGAGTGACACAAGAACATTTTAGACTGAAAACAAAAGCTTGGGAGAGGACACCTGAAATCATTGTTCTAACTTCTGCAAGTAGAGGCAATGTGAAATTGTGTTTAATTCCAAAGTCAGGAGCTGTTCAAGTTCAAAACATTTCCCAACTCTGTGGTAAAAACAGTAGGTACAATAGGCCAAAGTCTGAAGTTAGCTCTTTCATTGTGTATCTGTGAACCTGTGCAAGGCTCTAAATAAACAATGTATATGTTACTACTTTAGCACTACACTTGGACAATTCATGTTTCTGGGGAAAGCTTCATTCCTTGGGGGATGCATAGTGAGAAGGAAAAAAACCTGTAGGGTACAAAAAGTGTATGGCAAATGAGAGGCTTCATACTTAGAAAAGTTTCATGATGTGTACTCATATTAAGGAACAAAGTGCTGCACTTTTATTCTGGCTGTTTAAGACATCCCAGAGTGTTTAAAGTAGTTTTAACTTCTAGAGACTGGCAGAACAGGACATAGACAGAAAAATAAACCAACCTCCTAACTGGGATGCTGGAAGAGTCAGAATGCTCCAAGTCTGTGTCAATGCCAGTGAATAGCCACTTGTACAGGAGAAGTTTCAGAGCCAAGGAATCCTTCGGCTAAAGTGGTTTGTGAACCTTGTCACTAATTTCTGATGTAGAAGGTACGAACCACTTCTCAGTGTCAGTGCTTTCTCCATCTGAATCTGGCAGCTTGCTGCTGAGATTCTTTGGTGATGACTCAGAAAATGGTTTCAGAATGTTCATTTGGTCCTTTCAGTAACCTACATTTCCCTGGCTTTCATCTTATTGACAAGTCTCTGCATCCTGTCAGTGATAATGCCAAGTAGTGTGGCAGAGAAGAAGGGAAAGACAGGCATCTCTTTCCCAGGGAGCTCTGCCAGTGATATGTGCTGGCACTGGATGGAGCAAATGCATTCAGGACTCCTGCTACTGAGCTGGTCAGCTATTACAAGAGGATAATTTCCTGTCAGATGACAGAGTTTTGCTGAATTTAGGCATCTCAGCCTATTATGCAACAGCACCAACTAAACTGCTATTATCTCACCAATTTAATACACATTTCTTGGCATTGTAAGCCAGTGGTTCCAGTATCTACTAAGAAAGCTGAGCATACCAGACCTCTCTTCTCTGAGTGCTGAATTGTCATGTAACCTCAGGCAGACTTTTCAGAGCTCTTCAGGGTCGTGCTTTTTTCACACCCATGAGCATCTCCTTTGCTCTGGTGGCTATGAAACATTTGATGGTGGAAAACCCTTGTCCATATTATCATAGAATCATAGAATGGTAAGGTTGGAAGGGACCTCGAGGATCATCTAGTTCCAACCCCCTGCCATAGGCAGGGACACTTCCCACTAGCACAGGTTACTCAAGGCCTTGCCCAGCCTGGCCTTGAACACCTCCAGGGAGGAAGCATCCACAACCTCCCTGGGCAACCTGTTCCAGTGCCTCACCACCCTCACCGTAAAGAACTTCCTCCTAACATTCAGTCTAAATCTTCCCTCTGCCAGTTTAAACCCATTGCCCCTTGTCCTGTCATTGCAAGACCTTATAAATACTGCTGGTCATCTCGCTGCTTAACATAGGCCTCTGGTTCCTTTACTTACCTGCCAATCCTAGACCGCAGACTGTCTGAGCTTAGGGACTTTATTAAAAGTTCTGATTTTGACAATTGGGCCATCCTGCTGCAAAAGACCTGGTCTGAAAGTTCCTACAACATCAGCCACTTGGATACAGAATTCATGGGGGGTTTTTTGGGTGTTTTTTCAGATGAATGTAGGCCCTAGACTTCTGCTTGGAATGATTCCGCTATTGGGCCATGTAGAGCAGCTGTAAATAGCTGTACTAATTTGTAGTATACAGTGGAACAATCTTTTAATTTCAACTTGCACTTTTCCACTTGAAATTTACATTTATTTGAGCCATCATTCTGGGTTTGGTCAAATGTCTGAGCCTAATACTCTAGTAACAAGACTAGATCCAAACATCTTTGATGCCAAGAAGCTGAGATGATGAGTATCCATTGGTGGGCACACAACCTTCTAACTCTGGTCTTCCCCAAGACACTGGATCTCATTCTTGTGATCTCCAGAGACAACTGGCAAAAATCCATATTTAGAACGTTTGATTTTTTTCCTTGTCCTCCGATCACCATGCAATTAAAGCAACAGTTTTTAGCTTTACTCTTCTCAGCCAAGGGAAATTCTGCAGGGATCTGATCTTGCTTGTGTCAGTGGGAGTGTGAGTCAGGAACAATTCTGTTAAGTTTGTGGAGTTCCACCAGTATTAAAATTGTGTTACTAAAAGGCAAACTAGACCCAGAGACTGGAGACTTTTACTCATGATAACTAAAGCTTTGTCTAGACTGAGGATTTGTTACTGATTACTGCCACTGGCTGCCAGCCATTAACCAATGTGACCCCTTCAATTGGCAAGTTGGGGTGCTAGTGATGGTGGTAGAATTTTGTCAGTTTTAGGCATGGATAATAATCTCTGCTGGATGTGTTGGCTTTCTCCTTTTATACCATGTGAGATCTGTTAGCGTTTAGTTGTCTGGGACTGGAGCCTGGCAAACAGCCTTCATACATGGGGCTCATTGATACAGAGTCTGGAGAAATGTTAAATTCCCCCAAACTTTCAGAAGTTCTCAAAGACTTTCTAAATTAGCTTTGATGTCACATATGGGCCAAATAGAGAACATACGAAGGCACTGATGGGGACAAGAAGTGAATACTGGCATAAGAGCAGATTAGTTCTCTTATCTGAGAGTAATGCAGGACAAGAAATTTAGAAATGCCAAGTCTATCAGCCCATCTAGCCCTATCCCAGTAATATATTAAGTCATCGTGCTATATCCTTTGCATTGCTTTGTCTAGTCTAGTTCTTAATGACTCAACCTATGGAGTCTGCATCACTTCTCCAGGGAGAAAGCTTTCCACAGTCTGAATATTGTAATATTTTTCCTGATATCCAACCTATGATATCATTTAATCCCATGCTGCCTCCTTCCTCTCAAGCCCACCTAAACAATCCTTTTTGGCTTTTACACCTTTTAGCCTCACAGACATTTCTTTTCCTCTTAGCTGTCTCCCACGCCTGTGTTCTCATATTTAGCCCATTGATGCTTTAAAATGAAATAGTCTGGATTATATAAACAGAGAGCACGTCATGTGTGAAACAAGCAGGGTTGCTTTTCGACTCCACTTGGCCCAGGTAAAAGCCTTAGCTGGCATAGTGAATTCAGTTTTGGACTCTGCACTTTAAGAAAAGACACTGACAAACTTGAGAAAGCTCAGAGGAGAATAGTAAAATTATAAAAGATTTAGAAAATCAGACTTAGGAGAAGCAGCTGAGAGAGAAAGGCATGTCCAGTCTATACAGAAGACTGAAGGAAGACATAATAGCTGTCTGCAAATACATGAAATGACGTGATAAAGGAAACAGGGACCAGTTATTCTCATTAGTCAGAGAGGAAAGAAGTGGCAGAAACTGATTTAAGCTGCAGAAAGGAAAATGCTGGCTGCATATGTGGGATATGTCTTTCAGCCACTCAAACAATTACGCAGTGGAACAAGCTGCTCTGAAAGGTTATGGAGTTAAAATGGCTAAAGAGATGCCAGGATAGACTCAACTGCTGGGGCTAATGAAAAAAGAAATCCCACCCTGGTTTCGGAAAGGTAACCAGATGGGCTGCTGCTGACAGACTCTCTCAAGCAAATAGAATTTCATATTAGAGATACCAGTGTTCTAATGCTAGTGTCCATCTCCCCAATGGCCTGTCTTACTGCAAAGATGGATTTATTTTATCTGCTGAAAGATAGTCTTGTGGGGACATTGAGAAGACACGAAGATGGAAATTAGCACTAACCTCCTGGGTGTAGACAGGTGCAAGAAAATTTTGCTTCATGAACAGACATGTTCATGTTCAAAGGCTATATGGCTGAATGGGCACCACACATCAGCTGAGTGAATAAGCCCAGCTGAGAGGCATAAAAAGAGTCCAGGCCAGGACATGGGAAGAGCAAGTGTGGGTGTGCTTTTTACTTTTTTATGGGTCAGCTAATCCCATTGGGCTTGCCTGGAGTCACTGAAGAAATTTATGGAGGAGCTGGGAGCTGGATTCAGTTGCTTGTAGTACTCTACTGTGTAGTACTTCTTTCTTACCACCTCCTGATGAACTCAACAATTTAATCCTTCCCAGATCATGCATCTTGAATGTCTGAAAACTTTTGTGAGTAATTTTCTGTGTATTGGGGTGTGGGGGAGGGGGGAATAGAAAGAAAAATGGAGAGAAAGTGAAGGGCAAGCTTATGCTTTGTCCTCATATATCAAAAATATACCACTAGTAGCTCATATGGTAGTGGGCTCCTTATAAACATCTCATGACACGGTAGGTGACTATTTGCAACATTTGAACAAAAAAACCTTTTCCTACCATTTTAATCAGAGTCTTCACTGCAAGAGTTCCCTGGAGCTGTACCAGTGCCATGAGCCTTCTGCCAGCTGAGCAGCACCATTGCCAGCAGTGACTCCACTGCATAAGTAGAGCTTTTTGCTTGCTATAGTGAACTGATTCTTGTAATTGATGGCTGTGGCTTTGATCCTCAGAAATCTGTGGAGCTCAGCCCTCCCTGAAGCCAGAGCAGTATTTTCACATTGCTTGTGATCTGTTTAACATATTATGGGGCGTTACTTTCTGGCACTGAGCATTGAACTTAAAACAGCATTGCATAATTCCCCAAGAGTGCATTGCTATGAGTTGGCTGGACATTCCACCAAGTCGGGATAAAGCACAATCTGAAGATGCTTTTAGCACTGGAATTGCAAAAGTGTAAGCTGGGCAGTATCCAGGCTGGATGTTCTGCATGAATTATTGCCACTTGTCAGCTGGTATGTCTTCATTCTTGTGAGCTACCACAAGAATTACAATTCTTCCCTTCCATTAGTCGTCACTACTAAGCAAAATTTATTTAGAGGAAAAAGGTCATGGCAAGGACTCTGAGCTGTCCTGCCTGTAGCTCAAAATAAAGAGCAAAAGTACCCAGGCAATTCCCTGGAATAAATTAAGAGGCTGTGAACATAGCTTTTTACCTGTCTGCCTGTGGGCGACAGGGTCTGTTTGAATGAGATCTGAAGCCCCTTATCCTGGCTGATGAAAAAGCTGTAGCTTCCAGTACTGCCTGGCATCATGCCACCCAGGAGTGGAAGGGGAATTCCTAAGCAGGCATTCCAGGGAGCTTTTCTCACATGCTTTGGGGTGTTGGATTATGGTTTTGCAATCTGTGCTTTCACCTTCCTCAGCAAACTAGGAACTCTTGTCCTGCATGTATCCTACCAGGGGAAAATGGAAAGGAGAAAACTGTGAGAGAGGTAGTCTGAAACCTGAGTTGGATGCACACTTTTTTGTTTGTTTGTTTGTCTCTCAATCTCTTAAAGTGAATTTGCAATCCTAGTAAGAAGCTGTCTTGGCAGCAGGGTAGGAATGAGGTGTATCAGTAGCCCTTCCTTATGATTTATTTTCCTCTAAGCACTGTATATGTGTCAGACAACATTAACTACAAGCAATTAGTGCTTTCCCAGAAAGCCTGATTTCTCCCTCACAGGAGTATTCAGAGTGTGGTATTCCTGTTAGCTACCTTGTATTGAAAGTCTGTATTTGTCATAATGATTGCTTCTGAGTTTAAACCTTGAATTTGTCAGCTTTCACATGTCATCAGCCTCTTCTTGTAGTCTGCTGATATAAAGATAGGAAATGAGCAGTCTAAGTCCTTCAGGCTTGCTGCAGCTATGGAGAGACAGAATGAGCCATAATAATACTTAACTTCCCAACATATGTGATGAAGAACCTAGAATCATAGAATGGTAAGGTTGGAAGGGACCTCGAGGATCATCTAGTTCCAACCCCCTGCCATAGGCAGGGACACCTCCCACCAGTACAGGTCACTCAAGGCCTCATTCAACCTGGCCTTGAACACCTCCAGGGAGGGAGCAGCCACAACCTCCCTGGGCAACCTGTGCCAGTGTCTCACCACCCTCACTTGAAAGAACTTCTTCCTAACATCCAGTTTCAATCTCCCCTCTTCCAGTTTAAACCCGTTACCCCTCATCTTGTCATTACAAGACCTTGTAAATAGTCCCTCCCCAGCTTCCCTGTAGGCCCCCTTCAGGTACTGGCAGGCTACTACAAGGTCTCCTCAAACTTTTTTTCTCCAGGATGTTTTTCCTGCATTTGACTCAAGTGGTTTGTGAAACTAAGGTCCAGATCTGACACTGGGCTTTGAGGGTTCTAAGCCAAAGTGCAGCAGATCTTGCAGGGAGTATCTCACATGCAACACAGACTTGTGCTACTATGTGTAGTGTCATCCTAGGAAAGATTTGTTTCTGCTTTTGCCCTTTGTGGTTCGGGAAAAAAAAAATCAGGGACATAACTTAAACATATCTAGAAGTATCTGCTTCCTTTCCTGACTTTCTCTGCAGAAAAGCACAAGAAGGTCAGTAACCTCTCCTTTCCACATTGCAGGCCACGATGCTTCAGAGTCTATCAGTGTTAATAAGTGTTTCCCACTGATATCCATAGGGTTTGAATTAAATCACAAATAATGGTGTGATTTGGTCTTTAACAAGACCAGCTTCAGTGGTTTGTAGTGTATTATGGTGGGCAGAGTTCATCCCTTTCCTTTGCTGCCTCTGTCAGATTCAGGCAGTGATTTCTAGATACATGATGCCTTCATACGTGTAACTGAACCAAGGCACTGGAGCTGTTGCTGCTCAAGGAACTGGGAGCAGAGCAAATGAAACTGCCTCTTCCAGTACTTCATTGGAAAAGAATTTCTAGGCAAGTTGCCTAGCAAGCACACTGCACTATATTCTTAGAAAGCAATAGATCTATTTAGGACTGCTGTATCTCCTTGGAATTTACTGTATGAAAAACAACCCTTTTGGCAGGAACTGATCTTTAGTGCTGACTGAGATTTGCAGCTTCTGACTGACAAACTAATCTGAGCATTTTATTAGATACTGCTTTCCACTAAGCCCTGTTTGCATTGCATCTGAATTCAGGAGGATCATGTCATAATGAGAAATGGAGCAGATCTCTTGCTAAATTGCTAGCCCTCCTTCACTCAAGTGTGCATATGTGTGCATGTATATGCACCTGGATGGATGTGCAGGTTTTTTGTGTTGTACATGGTAAATGTATTCCAGCTTGCTCTTAATCCCTTCCTAGAGAGTGTGCAGATAAGCTAAGTGACTGATGACTTGCAATGCCTTTTTTTTTTTTTAATGTGTAAGTGGCAGTCTTCATTATAAGCATCTGTTCTTGCTCTAGCCTCTTCACAGAGCCTGTGAACTTTAGTAATTCGCTTCACAGAGCCCAGTTCCAGCTTTGAATATTCTTGAAATCCACAGCTCCAAGAGCAGGCTCTTGAGGGAGTGCACTGTGCTCAGCATGCGCTGAACTTGGATACAGAACCTGGAATCCAAGGCACACTATGGGAACATTATGAAGGTAAATCTAGCATCACTACTCCAGACTTAGGAACAAGGCAGGTGCAGGACCTTTCCAAGTGATTTCTAAGTGGGGTACATACTCTGTATAGGCTTCCTGGCTCAAAAGCAAAGCGCAGTCTCCTAAAAGTGGCAGCTGAAGTTCCGCAGTCCTTGCTGGTGTGAGACAATTTAATCCTCTGTTCATGGGCCTGTCGCTTACAGGCATACTTTGGCTTTAGGCTGAAAATAAACTCTAGTAATGCCTGTTCAACGATGTAAGGGACCATTGGGAACAAGTTATTATATAGGTGTGGATGATAACATTCATCTTAAGGCACATTTTCCAGTTTTGCTTGGAGGACTCCAAGGTAAGAAGACATTGACCTTCATGTGGAAAGTTCCCAAACAATCCTTGGGGAACTCAGCTATGTCAAGTCCTTGAGAATAAGAAATCACATGAAAAATCACAAACAGAATAAGAAAAGTGGCAGATGGTACAGCAGATCTGCATAGACTTCTCAGTCATTGGACTGAAGGCTCTTTAGAGCAACAGTGCTATCACTCACAACATGCTTGTAAAGCCTCCAGCACTTCTAAGCTTGTACCTTCTTGTGACCTTTATGTGCTGCATGAAGGACAGGCTAATCAGCATCCTGTGGAAAACTCACAAATGGAAGTTATTTTCTGAAATTTGGGTTAACTGTAGTCTGGCAAAAGAATTTTGCTGTAAGTCCAGCCTTGGAAACCATAAAAACCTTCTTGTCCTGTTGTTTTAATGAGAGTATGAACAATCCATGTCCCACAGAGAAAGTGGCTTACACATGTAGTGGCTTAAAAGGAAAATAAGAATCATATCTCTGGTTCTGTAACTTTTTACCACTACTATTTTTGAAATTTTATGGAACTATTGTCTATATAAAACATAGCTATATTTACATCTCTATCTATCTGTCTATCTGTCTGCCTGTCTATCTGTCTGCCTGTCTATCTATCTCTTTCTCCTTCAAGTATAGCCACAACATATCCTTCACAACTGTGCAGGAGTATTGTCAAAGCTGTGATGATCTTGTGATGCAAATGATAATTGTGAGATACAATTCATTAGTAAGACTTCAAACACTTTTCTGTGCAGGTGTTTGAAAAGCAATTGTGTTTAATAAATATATTTTAGAGGGACTTCTGTTTAAACTTTATTTGCAAAGGGAGATATTGTTCGTGCCTGCTGAAAGGCATTTCACTAGTTTGGTTTTCATTTCCTTTTAATTTTTAAATATAATGCTTAAGGTACACCTTCCTAGCACAACAACTAGTTATTTACATGTGTGAATCACAGTTTAGCTGAAGCAAGAAGAAACAAGTGAAAAAAACTGTCAATGGGTATCATATATCACTTACTTTTTTATGATCAGCATCCAAGTGTATTAAGTTTGCTTTGATCTCATAGCTATACTGACACCAACATTTCAATTAATATGCCCATGAGTCAAGAAAGACCTCAAAATATGAACATAGAAAGTTCAGATATTGTATGAGATTCTGGAGCAGGACAACAAGACAAAGTCATATTCAGAATGGGCTGGTTGCAGAGAAAAAGTAGATGGTGGCCTTTGTAGATTGAGTTAGTCTGAAAATGGAGGTGAGCCACCTCTGTTTTACCCTAAGTGTGAGATGGAGAAGAAATACAAACTTTTCACATCCCATTTCTTTGTGATGGAGAGAAAGGTTACCCTCCACCCAGCTTTCCCTAGCCAGCATGCTCTGAAAGCTCAGTGCTCCTGGGGAAAGTGACTCGACAAAGTAGGTGTTTGCCCAGATTTATGCCTTTACACTGTCTGGGGCTGGACCTTCTGTTTGGAAATCAGAGCTAAGACATTTTCTCAAGGGAAATCAAGGAAGTGTAGAACTTCTTGTGGTTGACCCTGGCATTCTTTTTCTCTGGACTAAATATCATGGTAAGATCTCTCAGTCTAAACACTTCTTCTGTTAAAATGCTTCAAAGAATCATTTTCTGCCACATGCCTATAAAAGCTAAGTGCTTTCCAGATGCTCTGTAAACCGTGTTCTGGCTAATGCCACTTGAGGTATGGTTTTTAGCAGTTTGATGGCAAGATTTAGAATTTTTTTTTTGTGTGTGTGGCCTTTCTTGTGATGGAGTAGTTTGGCAATGGCCATTCTATCACCAAAATGCAAAATATCTCCCAGAAGCCTAATTTGGAAACCAGATTCTAGTGCTGAACATCATCAGTGATGTCAATTGCCCTGGGATTAGAGATGCAGGGGTGGAACCATCTTGAAGAATCTGCAGAACTTCAGTGCTTGGCTGGAAAGAGACCCTTTTCTCCTCATGCTTGATAGGCTCAGGAACCTGTATTTTTCTCAACAGCTCCTTTTTCTGAATGAACACTTCATTTCAGTGCTGATGTGGCACAGCTTCAGAAATGGTCACAGCTGGAAGCTCAGCCTCAGTGAGTTAAGGATTTGGGATACTTCTTGAAATGTGAAACCTCTCAAGGGTATCAGCAGGGTTATAACAGCAGACAGCTATCAAAATTTCCTTGTCCTCTCATCTTAAGGCTTTCTCAAGTCACATCTCACTGCCTCCATTCCCTCATACATGAGCTAAGTTTATCAAGAAGAAATTATCTCTCTTCCCAAAAGTGTGTGAGGCTGATTTAGGGGTGTTTATACAACTCTTTGCAAATGTAGATAGCCTATGGTGTAGGTTACTATGGGCTGAGGGGGATGATGGAGTTAATGAGATTTTTTGTTCAGGAGACTATACCTTTTGAACTACTGAGAGATGTGCTCCAGGACTCAGTGTAATGAGAAGCGAATCCTACAAGATGATGAACACCTCCTGTGAGATGCTGAGAGCTCTCTGTGCCTGAAAGAAGATTATCACAGGAATCTGGCTTTGTAATCATAGATTTGAATTTTGAAATGTAATCTTGCAGAGGATCTGTGTGAAGGGCAACAAAGACAAAAAAGCTTTCTGGTACTCAAAAACTCATGAGGGAGAAAAAAAAATCCACTCTTCTTTAGCTGAACCTTTAAAAAGGAAAAAAAAGGAGGAAGAGGGAACAAACACAATGCATTTTATCTATTTTACCTACTTTGGCAATTAAGATTGTAATCTAAATGATTACCAGAGCTTGTAATGAGATTATACCCTCCATTAAAAAGAATGCTCCAGTGTTGCAATGAAGAATGCTTCAGATCTGTTTAGTATGCTGTCTTAGCAGAAAGCAGCAAAATGCATTAAACATACTACAAGACAGTCTTGTAGACATACACTCCCAGCCTGACTTTCAATAGGATGAGCTGGCATCAGACTTGTAGTTTTCTACTCATCAGTACCTCTGAGCAGATCCACTTAGAAAACAGATTCCGTAATTCTCAATTATTCTAAAAGTCTCATTTGGAAATAACTCCTCTTGTCCTCGTTTTTAAGAAGACAACTTTTCTGAAAACTTGCAGGCTGCAGTTTCATTGCAAAGAAATCCAACAAAGACATTGTTGTGAACAAAATGGTTTACGTTTCTGTCCATCTATTCGTTCTGCAGGTCTCAGCTTGTGGAGCTGTAGCAGCATCTCTGCAGTGTAAAGGAAAACTGAAAGTCATGTAAAGATACTTGGTTTAAGATGGGATTTGCAGGTTTATTAAGGACGCTGAAATGCTGCTAGAAGGCAAAGCTCTTTCTGTAACTGCTTTCCTTGGGCATCCATCAGTGGAGTTTTTACTAAAAGTAAACAGCAATAGCATGGTGTATAGCACATAAGAATCATCTCAGAGAAGATGTACAGTGAAATGGCTTTTCTGCCTTTACAGTTTGTGTAAACCAGTGCTGCCCTTTCAAATTCAGGGACAAGCACAAAAAGCATCATGAGGGTGCTTCTTTCTCATGTTTATCCCAAATCTGCTTGCCTTTACTCTCCTGTAGGTGCTGTTACCTTGCTGGGAAATGTAATACATGCAATATTATGATGACGACCTTTCCCTGGTCCTGCTATGCAGTTTATGCACCATTAGGACAGACACCAGGATCTTTATTTCAGTAGCAAAGACAAGGATGATAGATTTTTTTTTCCATACTGAGGACATCTGCAAGCTTACTGTTGTTGTTTTAAGAAGCTATTATCCAGTCCCACAACACCTATGTCTTCTCCAGTTATTATTGCCCCCATGATAACAAGAAAAAGTTTATCATACTTCAGATGCTCCAGCTCATGGTCTTGTGTATGAGCTTAGTATACTAAGAAAGTAGGTTTATATTAAGGCNGCTGCTCCCTCCCTGGAGGTGTTCAAGACCAGGCTGGACGAGGCCTTGAGTACTAGTGGGAGGTGTCCCTGCCTATGGCAGGGGGTTGGAACTAGGTGATCCTTGAGGTCTCCTTCCAACCTTACCATTCTATGATTCTAAGCTGGGTGTTGGGTAGCAGTGTCAGAGGTGCATGTGCTTCCATAGTGCTGTGCAGGGTAGTGACAAACAGCTGAGGAACAAGAATATCCTAAACCACAGCTGTTTAAGCAGAAAGATGAGACAGAGCTGCAAGTGGCAGCTCATCGGCTGATCAGTGGTCAGTGATCTCGGGACAGAGACATTTTAATTTAGATTGAAAGTAGGTACTGACTTCAGGAACTAAATCTGGCTTGTACTCATAGGAAGGGGCACAGCCTCTTGATTTGGGGGCAGCTTCAGCAGCAAGTGTTCCCATGTGCCGGTGGTTAAGGATTGATTCTTCCACACAGCAATCGCAGATGACTCAGTTTCATTACGAATAACATCAGAATTAAGATGAGAAAAAAGATGTTTCCTTTTATGCTGTTTTGTTTTGGTTCCTGTGTATTCAACCCCCAACTATTTTCTTAATAAAATGTCTTGGTCTTTGTCTTACTGAGATCAATGAAATAAAATTACTCAAATGTGTATTCCTTAGATACTTAGTTTCAACAGAACTTTGAATTTTTACCAGATTTTCAAATCTGAGGCCACATTTGGTACCTGAAATAAGTGGCCCAGCTGTATGTGCTCTATGTTAAGTTCTATGAGGAGCAGAGAGTGGGACTTGATCATTATTGGTCCCTTTCAGCGTGATCTATTCTGCAGTTCTATGATTCTGCCTAACACTTTGTGGCTTGTTATTAATTGAACTTTGAGCATAAAACTATTTTGGTGTCAGTGGAATGGAAAGTGGAAGATGTGAGGGAAAACCCTGGGAACTATAGGCTGGTAAATCAAACATCCACAACAGGCAAGATGATAGAAACTACAATAAAGTGTAACATTGACAGGCATATGGGCAAATGTGATATATTGGGGAAGAGTCTCTGTGGCATTTACAGAATTGTGCATCATAAATCTATTCTTTGAAGGGATCAATCATCAAGTAGACAAGGGAGATCCAGGTGATACTTCCGTTTCTAGAGGGCCCTTGACAAGGTTTCTCATCAAAGACTTTTAAAGAAACTGAGCTGCAACAGGATAAAAGGAAAGGTCCTTGCATAGATGAAAGAGTGGTTAAAAGGCACAAGAAAAAAGGGTAGGATTAAGCTGTCAGTTTTGCCAACTGCGGAAAGCCCCACTGGTGTCCCATTCATGATCAGCATGAACAATTCACTATTTTCATAGCTGGTTTAGGAAAGGATGCAGACAGTAAGATGACAAAGGTTTGTTCGTGTTACTAAACTACTAAAAATGGCGACATGAAGCCTCAAGAATTTAGAAAAACTTTCATGATACTGGACAAGAAAGAAGAAACATAAAGCAACACGTGGAGAAAAAACTTAAGAACGGGCTTTTAGCAGTCTTCCGCTACTTAAAGGGTGCCTTAAAGAAGGCCTTACAAGAAAGCTGGCATATGTAGCAACAGAACAAGAGGGCAGGTTTAGATTAGCTCTAAGAAAACAGTTCTGCACCATGAGAGGGGTGAGACACTGAAACGGGTTGCCCAGAGAAGTTGTGGATGTCCTATCACTGGAAGTGTTCAAGGTCAGGTTGGATGGTGCTTTGAGAAACCTGATCTAGTGGAAGGTGTCCCTGTGCATAGAAAGGGGGGAGGTGAAACTAGGTAATCTTTAAGGTCCCTTCCAACCCAAACCATTCTGTGACTCTACAAAAGAAAGATTCACTGAGGGTGATAACATGTAAAGATAATTCCATAGCTGAAGCTTTCATGAACCATAGACTGGCAGAGACTGAGTGTCCTGATTTCAGCTGGCTTAGAGTTAATTTTCTTGCAGTAGCTGGTGCAGACCTGTGTTTTGGATTTAGTATGAGGATAATGTTGATAACATGCTGATGGTCTAGTTGTTGCTAAGCAGTTGTCAAGGACTCTTCAGTTTCTCATGATGCTATGCCAGTGAGGAGGCTGGGAGATGCAAGAGGTTGAGAGGAGGCACAAGCAGGACAATGCTGACCCAAGCTGGCCAAAGGGATATTCCATAACACAAGAAGTCATAATTAGCATATAAAATATGGGGAAAGCCACTGCTTGGGAGCTGTCTGGATATTGGTTGGTGGGTGCTGAGCAATTGCATTGTGTATCACTTGCTTTGTATATTCTAATTCTTTTATCATCATTGTTTGCATTATTTTTTTCTCCTTTTTCTGTTCTATTAAGCTGTTTTTATCTCAACCCACACATTTTACTCTTTCTGTATGATTCTCCCCCTTATGCTGTGAAGTGGGGGGCATGGAGTGAGCACATGGCTGTGCGGTGTTCAGGTTGCCTGCTGAGTTAAGCCACAACACTGATCTATACAAAGCGAAATATAATTTACATGCATGCTTAGTTCTTACTCCCTTCACTTGGGCCTTTGAACATGGGTGGAAGTACATTATTGGATAGATGGCCCTTTAGTCTGACTCTTACTGACTTGATGTCTCCAGATCTGAAACTTAGATGGAGTTTTAAGTCATTTTTGGTTTATTGCCTGAGGTCAGTGAGGCATCAGAAGCTAAGCTGGGTGTGGAACATTAAAAATCTTTTCTTCACCTCTAAGCCTTGTAATTATTTCATTTTTTAATTATATTGCAGATCTAGGTTTGTAATCAGTGCTGGAGAGGGGCCAGAGTACATACTTTAGTTCTGTCTAGAGACATAATTTTAGGAAAAATCCTTCTTTATTTTTGTTACTTGTAATAAAAAAAAGAAAAAAAAAAGGATAAATTTTCTAGTGGGTCTGATCTGCAATTTTCATAGAAACTTGAGGTTCTTTTCACATTGCCATTCCAGAAGTTTTCAGTTCAAAACAGCTAGTGGTCAAACACTCTCTCACTCCTCCACTCCCCAAGGGCAATGATGTAGCAGTGCACTTTCTCTAGAAATGAGGCACAGGGAAACAAGAAGACTGTTGCTTGGTTGTGCAGAGATCTCAAGGCAAAGAAATGTAGACTGAAGGTCCTATGGAGTAATGCTGTGATCCTGGATCGGTCTTCTTCCCTTATATAACACTCAACTGTCTCTGAAGAGTGTGAAGCCTTCTGTCTTCACTCTATCTCTGCTAGGCTGAAAATAAGACCTGAGAGCTTCAGATGCCTCAGCTTTGGTCTTTTCTTTGCCTTTCTATGGAAGCAAACTGGAAGGACACCCCATAGCTATCTTCTAAGTGCTCCTATGGAACCTGGTGCAGAAAGGACAGTCAGTGAGGTATGGTGATGAGGCAAGGCTAATGGAAGACTTGCAGTGTTATGCTTCTGCAATTGCCTGAGGATGTTGTACTGACTAGGATGCATTCCCTGAGGACCTGTCTCAGCTCTCTGAAGCAGGCCTAATTGGAGAGCATGACTGTGGCTCAAAGTCACTTTGGTCTTGCCTCTTGGGCTACAGGTCCTGTGCTGTGGCTCTCAGAGATCTTTCCCTGGGGAAGGCTTTTCTTTCCACCACTGATTTCAGTGAGACCTGGTTCAGGCCCTCTGTGATCTCTTTTACACTGTATTGATTGTTGCTTCACCACAGCAAGTGATTAAAAGGCAAGGTATTGTGCAGCAGCCACGAACTGCCCCAAGCAAAAGTAATTTTCCTCTCCTTTCTTTTTGCAGTAATTGTGAATTTCTTACTAAACTTGGGAATAAATCTGTCTGGATCAATTCTGTCTCACTGTCATCTGTGACAATACGCTCTCTTTGTGTTGTTCCCAGCAACTCAGGGATTATTGCTTATTGGTGATTTTTAACAGAGAAATAACAAATGAATGTGCATGATATGGGGGAAATCCATCAAACATAATCCTGTAAAGTCTTTTGTGGGGTGACATGAGTCTGCATTTTAAAATTGTTACAAATTTGCAAATTAGTTTTCCCAATTTCAGGTACAAAGCTGACTAGAATTTGGTATGAAGGTTTTAAGAAATCTATTTAAAAACAATCACTTTAAGCATAGCTGCTGTGTGTAGACACTGGACAGATTCTTACTACCCTCTTAGCATCCAGCTTCCATGTCAGTCTCCTTAGGATACTTCTGAAGTTAATAGAGAACCTCCTTCAGGGAGAAATTCAAAGCTCTGGAGATAGACTTTTGCTCTGCAATGCCCTCTAAGGAACCTTTCCTTTCTACCCAGTTAAAAGGGGAACATATGGAAGCTTTCCCCAGCTGAGAGTCATGAGGTATTTTTTTGATCAGTGAAGTCAGTTTCTGGAGAGGTGAACTCGTGCTCACCTGTGTGATAAAATACCCAGCTCTGAGGAGGGATGCTCTTGAGCAAGGAGAGAATCCAATACACACGTCAGATGCCATAGAGCTGTAGCTTGTATTTCTGTGCTTTGGCAGTCCAATGGAGAAAGGAACAATGCTCATACTCATTGCTATTTACCACAAGCATATGTCACAGAGTGATCCTCTATCATTTCATTCCTCATCCTAATGCCTCGAAAACAGAAGTTGACTTGAAACTTATAGCAGAGATTCTTATATACTCCCAGATTAATTCTGTGCTGGTTTTTTTTGTAGCTTTGAGTGTTCTTATTAATTAAAGAATATCTTCTCTCCTTGAATTTTCTTTCATTTCTGAGGTAGATGGATGTATGTCCATCTTCTTCTAGGCAAATAACATAAGAACTAGCTCATTTCAGGGCTGGAGCAGACATTGGACCATTTTTCTGAATTGTTCTAGCACAAAAGTAGTCCTGGGAGAAAACAGAAACTCTTGGTCTGCTTTCCCTGGTCTATTCATTACTCTGTACTTTTCTCATCCCACCCTCTCACTTACCTTCCTGAAGATAAGCAATCTATATCTTTATCGAATCTGCATTTTGTTATCCTCCTTTGATTCCTACAATTCCAGAGTTCCCTTTTGAAGGGCTGTAACAAATATTGCATTCTCCATTCCAGAAATGGTGATGCAATTTGTTTATTATGCGTTGTGTGTCTTGTGCTACTCTTTATGCTGTTCCACATGCTTGCAATGTCTAGTCAACAGGAGTTTTTTAATTTCCCTCCCCCTTTTTTTTTGTCCTGTAGCTGCATATTGAGCTGAATTCTTCACTAGGCTTTCTTGAAGAAAGGAATCTTTATTTTGTTGAAACAGGTAAATTTGAAACCTGTGAGGTGTATGGCTAGTTGATATTTTTTCATGCACTATGCCTTTGTATGTAGGTCTGTTGTTTCCTAGCACCAATAATGTTTCTGGTGCTTAAATTACATAATAATGGGCACTTTCAGAAGGGTAAAATGCTGATAGTTCTGCTCAAAGGCTAGGGGATACTGTACAGACTTAGTGCCATCCCATGTAGTAAAACTGACTGTTTTACTGACACCAGATGATGGCTACGTGCCCATGATTTTTGGGCAGAGTTCTTTTTCCTGCAGCTGCCATGACAGATGACTGTGTGTCAGCTGTCAGAATGTGGAGCTGAAAATTTCTCATTTCGTCAGAGAAATGATGTACGTCACCTGGCTACTGATTCATAACATGAGGAACCATTTCTATTTTAAATAATTGAATCATAGAATGGTAAGGTTGGAAGGAGACCTCAAGGATCATCTAGTTCCAACCCCCTGCCACAGGCAGGGACACCTCCCACTAGTACAGGTCACTCAAGGCCTTGTCCAACCTGGCCTTGAACACCTCCAGGGAGGGAGCAGCCACAACCTCCCTGGGCAACCTGTGTCAATGTCTCACCACCCTCACTTGAAAGAACTTCCTCCTAACATCCAGTTTAACTCTCCCCTCTGCCAGTTTAAACCCATTGCCCCTCATCCTGTCATTGCAAGACCTTGTAAATAGTCCAGTGATACAATAGGTACTGAGAGAAATGTGAGTTGAATTGTTAAAAGCGGCTGAAAAACGGCAATCATTGTATCATTAGGATTTAAATATCACTGGAAAAGTTCAGATTCTGACCTTTCTTGGAGTGTCCTACCTTAAACTGTCTCTGAAAGGAAGTAACTGATAGAAAGAATGAATTTGTTTAAAATGAAAGAACGCAAATTTGAAAGGATTCCAAAGAAAAGTATGACTTTTGCTGGCTAAAAACACTACTCAGCATTAACAGTGTGAAATGTCAGTTCAAAGTATCAGTGCTATCTTCCTTATTGCAATAGAAATGGTGGTTGTAGTTATCATGGGCCAAGCATGCAGGAGGAAGACTGCAAACAGAAACACTGTCCTGGTTAAAGCAGCTGATGTGTTTGGGAAATAATGCCTCAGATAAACTTCCAAGTACACAAACTCTTCCTCAGATCTCTTCTCTGTATTGAGAGGGTAGTTATTGCAAGTCTTCTTCTTATTTTCAGAAAATACTTAATGCCAGCTGATTTCCTCTGGCAGCAAATTAGTTCCAGAAACATTCAAGGGGAATTTATGTCTCAGATTATCTATGCTGCATTTTTGTTCCCCAGCATAACTCTCAATACAAAAGTAATTTAGCTAAAGGTTAAAGACGAACTTATATCTTGGAGTATACTTTGTAGCAGCTAAAAGGAAGGACAATGAACTGTCGGAGCGGCTCCAGAGGAGGGTCACAAAGATGATCAGAGGGCTGGAGCAGCTCTCCTATGAGGACGGGCTACAAGAGTTGGGGCTCTTCAGCCTGGAGAAGAGAAAACTTCGAGGAGACCTTATAGTAGCCTTCCAGTACCTGAAGGGGGCCTACAGGAAGGCTGGGGAGGGACTATTGACAAAGTCTTGTAATGACAGGACAAGGGGCAATGGGTTTAAACTGGCAGAGGGGAGAGTTAAACTGGATGTTAGGAAGAAGTTCTTTCAAGTGAGGGTGGTGAGACACTGGCACAGGTTGCCCAGGAAGGTTGTGGCTGCTCCCTCCCTGGAGATGTTCAAGGCCAGGTTGGATGAGGCCTTGAGTAACCTGTACTAGTGGGAGGTGTCCCTGCTATGGCAGGGGGTTGGAACTGGATGATCTTTGAGGTCCCTTCCAACCTTACCATTCTCTGATTCTATGAAAATGAAGAAAACTTCCAGAAATATAGTTGGGATTACTATCTGCCCTTTTGGGTTTTTTTGAGACACTGTTTTGTTCCACCTTTCTGAATGTGGTAGACATCCCCAAAGCAATATTTCAGGTTATTTGTGAACTTGCAGTACTATTACAGCATAATAAGTAAATGAGCTCAGAAGTTCTTCTCTGTGGCTTGCAACTCAACAGTTGATAAAACCGGTTTGTTTCTAGCAATTTGATATACACTGCTACATGCTGCTGCAATATTTGGGTTTGTTTGCTTCTAGCTTTGCAGGCACTGAAAATGGATCTGATGCCTACCTAAAAACCACAGCCCAGCTTTCTCAATGCCAGGCTAGGAGTCAAGTTTTTACTAGCAGGATAGTAAAACATCTCTCTGCTTTGCATAGCCATCTATCATCATTGAATGTGAGACTGACACAAAAGGAGCCATTAATCATTTAAATTTGGGGGCGATAGAAACTATCAAAAGCCAGCTTCCAGAAAAGCTGACACTAACAGTGCCTTTTACTTGGATTCTGCTTCACTGGAGAGCTGCTACTTAACCTGCATTACTGCCAGAAGACTACATCCAAATCCACATGGATGGGGGAAGGGGGTAATTGGTCAAGGGTTACTCCTTCTTCCTTAAATTGTGTAGGTGAAAAGAGCAAATCAAACTATTAGGTGCCTAAGCTGCCCCATGAGGGAGATTTACCCTCCTTCATCTGCTTGTGCTCTTGTATCAGCCTTACTGCTCGTGCACAGGATCTGATACTACAGTGCAGTGCTGAATGCATCTCATAGTAACTAGATGCTGTCCCTGTCTCTTCTGGTGCTATGAAATGGCAAATGCAAACAAAGATTTCCTGTCTTTATAAGTGATCCTGAAGAGGCTGATTCAATGAAGGGAAAAAGCTTGGCTGAATATTTCCCTAATATTTGGCCTTTATGCTTTTATCTCTCAGAAATTGCTCTAGTTGCTTCCATCTCTCAGCAGCTGCTCTACTTGCTTCCTAATTCCTTTCTCCCTAAGGCTCAATGAGGCACAAAGGGAGGAAGTGCAGGAAGCCAATGTTGCTCTTGAAGTGAATCACATCTCTTTCATTTTGTTCTGCTATGTACAATTTGATCTTTCTGATCAGTGATATATCCTGAGGGACTTAGAGTACCATGCTCCATGGCTCATGATAGAAAAGGATGCAGGATTATGGAACTAGGGTGCACAGCCCAGGGAAAATCCCTCTGCTTCTGTGCTTGCAAGTAAAGCAGGTGAAGACATTCTTGGACTGACTGAGGAGAAAAATGGTCATGTTCATGGACGCAGGATTATTCCAACTGGTTGAATTTGGAGCCAGAACAAAATGACATTATAACTTTAATTTTATTTTTGTCTTAGTTTGACATTTAGCACACAAGAAGAACACCCTGGCTGTGGTTAATCGTTACAATTTAAGGAATAACTTTAGGGAAACCACATCTAAGAATCATTCACGAGATACAGAACAGGACAGAAAGAATTGCTATTTATCTGATGTGAGAGGAAAATCTAATTAAATTGCTTACTTGATTAAAATAAACAAATGCCTCCATAAAAATGTCTTTTGCTGATATTCTGTAGTGCTTGTCAAGTCATTCTTAGAGGGCTCATTTGGAATCCAAAGCAGCTTCCCTGTGTTACGTTATGAGCTGTTGTCTGGTCCAGGGGTCAGGCGTTAATCAGGGAGGGAGATTGACTCTGTAGCTGGCTGAGCTGTTGCTTTGCTGTGAAAGCCAGAAATGCTGATTTTTACCTTGTTACATTTATCCTTCTGCCTACCTTGTACATTCAGACAGACTCATTGTCAGGGCAAGGCCTCAGCTCCCGTTACAGTGCCTGGCACAAGAAGGTGTTTGATTGATGTTGAACATCTCGTGTTTTCCAGCCAGACAAAATCATGCACGATGCTGACACCATCTTGACCCCAAAAGAGGCACAAGGTTTCAGATGAAAGCTTAAGAGAAAGCTTCTATCACAGAAAAATCATGAGGAGTGAAATGCATGTAGACAGATGCTCAGTAACATGAGGGTCAGGAAGAGGAACGGTGTGGCTGACGGGAGAAGGCAGCTGCTCCCTACTGTGTAACACGGAGCTTGCAACTACCAGCCAGCGCTGCTAGGTCAGAGGAGGGGTGAGGTAAGGCTCCCCTGGGGCTTTCCCTTGGCTCATATTTCCACTGGACACACCAGACAGTATCACACTTTTAAAGAGGCAGCCTTGGTTATTAGCGCTCTTGTGTGAAAGAGATACACAACATAAAATGAAGCAAGCCCCAGCAGTCAGTGTGTGTGTTTTATTCCGAATATGCTGCTGGCCCTCAGTGGTCATGCTAAGAAACCTGGCTGAGCTGTTCTCTGACAATGTGTTTGGAGATCAAGGTAAAGGGCTTGGGAGAGATCTGAGCATTATTTGGACAATTGCTCTGGCTCTACACCAAAAATACCATTTAAATAGAGTAATAGAGTTGATTTACTGTAGAATAGAACTGTTTATTGCTGCTGCACACAGCTAACAAGCAATCTAGGACTTCAAGTGTGTGCAATTATTAGTAAGCAAATGACCCAACTAACAAGCAGTGTTATCCAGCACCAAGCTGTAAGCTTTGTGAAGAGGTCTAGGTTTGGAGCTAATGGAGTAGACTCCTCTCCTCTCCACCTTTTTATAGGTGCAAGGTGACAATCCTACTTCTACTGGCATATTTAGCAAAATTTTAAAGCATCTGATGCTGGTTGTTGTCACAAGGAGAAGGAAGCATAAGGTGGATATCATGTAGCTGTGTGTAAGATGGATGTGTACCATGAAAGCTTGCAACTTCCTCCTCATTCACTGGGCTGTGCAATTTAATCTCCAAGAATGACAGCAATCTGAGTACTGGAGGGTCTGGGATCATTACTTGCACGGCCTCCTATCTATACAAGTACTTATCTCTAGTAGTTGGTCTAACAAAAGATACTACCTCAACTTGCATCCCATGACCTTCGTCACTGACTCCCAGGCACCAAACCACCAGAATGTCAATCTTTATAATGCCTAAGAGAGATAAGAAGAGATGTTTTGTCTGTGTTGAAGGAAAGGTGCTACTCTCTCATTACTATATCGCAGCTTCTGTCTGGAGTCACTAGGAGAAATCACAACACCTAAGGTGGGTGCACTGCCCTATTGGTCCCCACTGTGGCTACAGCTCTCTAACCTAGGTGATGAGATTGCTTTGCTCTATTCATAGTTTTGGAAGTCTTTGATACACAGCAAGTGAGTACACAGCGAGTGGCCTGAACTGCTTTAATGTCATAGCGCCTAATTTTAGGACTTTCTGATTGCTGGCCTGAACATGGCCCTAAAGTATTGGCCAAGGTCATACAGGAAATCTAGTCTTGTTTTCCAGCTTCCCGGACAGATTTCCTAAAAATTGCATCACTTCTGTTTTTCATTGCTGTTGAAATATTAGTTATGGAATGTTAGAAGTGGAGAGTTGTGTTTACTGCGTGTTTTTCCTTTTTCACCTTCTTGTTCTTTGTCTTTCTTTTTTTATTTTTAGGGCTCAAGTAATGGTTTAACCAAACTGCAAACAAGTTCTTTCTATTCATAGGAGAGATGCCAGATCTGAGATTCAAGTACAGAGAGGATTATTTTCTTAAAAATACAGATCATCAAAGGTAAATAATGGAAAGCAGAATAATCTGTGTTCATCTCTAAATATATGATATCAAACCCCAATGTTTGCTTGACATTTTGATGCAAAAGCCAAAACTAGTGAAAAGAAACTATTTATCACTGAGCAAACATAAAAGCTTGAAACGTTAAAAACAATCAGTTAGCAATACTCAGACAATCTCAAGGTACCCCAGCTCTGATTTGTCCTTATATATATATTTTGTTTGTTTGTTTGTTTGTTTGTTTATGCAGCTCCACAGAGAGGAAACCATTGGCTCAGCACTCACTGATTTAAAAATCCTTATTTGTCAAGCTGATGTTTACTGTAGGCAGATCCCAAAGTATAAAGTCTTAATGACTGTAAGTCTGATCTAAATGCCAAAAGCCCTTTTACTATGTGCTCAAGCAGCCCTGCTTACATGTGGAAAAGCAGACACCCTTATAATTTTTAATTCCAGCCCACAGGTCATAACCCAGTAAAGCTCCTGTGTCAATCCCAAAGGTCCAGCTCAAGCAAAGGACCTAGATACTGAAGGGCTTCATACTATATCTGTTCATATACAAGTTCAGTATAGCTTCATCACAGAAACAATATTTATCATGAGCTTTTTTTCTTGTCCTAGACAGTTCATACTCATGCACAGATTGACCAAGAATTGTTGTGTTCATGGTCAGGCTGCCTGTAGGTGAATTTTGTGAAGAGGGCACCATTTTAAATGTCATTTTGGGTTAACAGTCTCTACAATTGCTTGAATAGCTTCAGTTCATTCACTTCATGTCAGTAACAGCCTCTAACTATTTCTTCCCTGGGACTCATCCTGTTGAGTGTTCAAGATGATCCATTCTACTTTAATGACCAGCTACTCAGCATTTTGCTCTATCCTCTTTGGGTTCTCATTGCCCTCACTGCTCAATGAGGACCTCAGAACTTTTAACTGTATATTCAGGGCATGTTGACCTATTTGTGTTCACCCTGAAGGCAATCCTTACCCAAGTAGAGCCACCCGAACTGCTCATCCTCTCTATTATACCAGTTAAGCTGCATTAGGGACGCCCACGTTGTACCTTCCAGACCAGCAGTTGGTCCCTTCTCACTGAATAAAGTCTGGTTTCTGTTTCCACAGCTGACTTTGAGGACAGGCAGGAGGCAGGATGCAACTGGGAAGAGTTGAAAAGAGGAAGAACTGAGATTGCCATGAGTTGATTCCTTATGTTTCTTAACTCATGGATGCAACAGAGAACATGCTGTGAGGAGAAGGGAGCTCTTTTTCTCGGGACTTGCAGGCTTGTTCTGAGGCCTCTAAGGGCTGATAGAACAAAGTTTCAGTAGTGATTATGAGGTCTGAACATGGCCACAACCTTAATGTTAGGGTATGGTGACAGCACATTGGAAACAGTTGTGAATTCAACTGCTGCTTAAAGACTGGACATTAAAGTGCAACAGCTGTGGCCAAGCTCAGATAAGACAGAAAGTTTATTTCACTTGTGTGAGGCTTGTGTGAGGGATGTTTTGCAATAATCTGGATACAAATTACTCTTAAGCTGCATAGACAGCTCTGTATAAATGCAAGCCTCAAAATACGTGGTTGAGTTGTAGCTGGAAGGCTGGCTAGGGCTCAGCAGAGACAGGTTCAATGTCCTGGCCTGTTGCAGAAACACTTTGGGTGTGTGGTGCAAGCCTAGATCCTCATCAAGATTAAGATTCTCACTGTGCTAATAGTTGGGAGCCCATCACTTAAAAGTCTTTGAGGTCTTGGACCTCATATCTGTCTGCCTGAGCATGTCAGTAGTTATGTTTTGAGGAAGCAATAGTTACATTTTGCTTCCTCACAGGGGAGAAATGAGGAATGTGAGGACTAAAACTAACCAGTATAAAGTGCCCTTATGTCATAGCTTGAGGGGTCCTGGGTTGCCCTAAGAAAACTACAGGGACCAAGATGCATCCCAGGGGATGAATCTGGGCATCCCAGGACAATGAAATATTGTTATTCCATGTGCTTTCTGGTATCACAGCTTATTGAGCCAGTGCCTGGCCGATCTCACGCTCTTTCCCTCCCTGTCTCTTCTGCCTTCACTTCTTTCCTCTGGGAGAAGCCCACATTCCTTCTTATCTCATGGGGTGTGGGGGAGTTGGCTACTAGCTGGCAGGGGATTTTGAGCTGCATCATGCAGCCTGCCGAAGCCTTGTAGACCTAAGATGTGTGGGGGGGAGCAGTTAAGGTCTACTCTCAGACCTTCCAAGGATGGAACAGATGGAGAATTTCAAATGGTTTTAGTTCAATAGACGTGGCTTAGTTGGTGCATGTATTCATCTTACCTGATTGCCTTTTGCATATATGCACTAGTAAATAGAATCTCTCTTTAAACTTCCAATCAGTGTGCAGTATTTTCATTCTTGCTCTCTAAAAGGCGTAAGAGTCACTCCTGTCATCCAGTCCTAGGTTGTTCATGGCCTCAAACTACAACACCTTCTGATGTCACAGCATTGGTGATGACCTTGCCAGATATGACTGGTAAAATACTTTGCAGTGGGAGGCATAGACTAGTGGGCTGACATGAATGTTGCTAGCATGATGCACTGAAATGAAATTGCATAGATTTCTGCCCTGTTTTTATTTTTTTTATATCTGTTTTTTTCCATAAATGTACTTCAGGTCCATTTAGATGTTAATGCTCTTAAACAGGCAAGGCTCTACCCCAGTGGGCATTTTGCATGAATAAAGACTCACCTGTTGTTTTGGTTTTTTTTTTTTAAGCAGTCCTGCTGCTCTTCTTGCTCTCATTTTAAACAAATTCATTCAGATCGTCAATGCAGATTCTCCCGAGTAAAGACTCATGTAAATCCATCACAGAAGCTGATGAGAGTTCTGAGTGAAAAGAGGTGGAAAACGCCTGTTTTATGGTAGCAGTGCTGTTGTTAGAGGGAAGTGCCTTGTTTTGGTATCGTGCACCTATGAGCCAAAGAGAAGAGGTTCATGAAAAGTGAAAAGTCATGCAGGCTCCCATCTTCTATCCAGATCCTGACAGGCAAAGTGACCATGAAATATCGAATACTGTATTTTCGTTTTCAATGCAACTGAAATTCCTCATCAAGATTTGCTAGGCTGGGCCAGGGACACCCTCCCCCCCCCCATTTTTGTACAGGTTTGAACACAGAGTGGCCTTGAACAGGGGACTCTTGATAGTACTGGACTATAAAGAATAGCTATGCTTGAGTGACAAAGCATGTTAACTAGCTGAGTTTTAAGTCTTTGTCAGGACTTTTCAACTCTTTCATGCTAACTTAATTAAACTGAGATGTAGGGGAGGGGGGGGGAAATCATCCTGTTTGCTCATCAAAGCAAAGTTCTGAACAAATTTCAGACCCAGCCAATTGCAGTAGCATTTAAACTCACCTAAATGCCCTAGGAAAAATGTCTGGTTTATTTTAGAGCACGTTTGATTCCAAACGATGTGTTCAGCCCCATTTCTGAAGATGCAAAACTGTGGGTACAAAAAATTTGGCAGGTATCAGATTATTGTGTGAGCTAATAATTAAAGGAAAAGGCATATGCAGATTATGAAAAAGCACTGCTGCAGTAGCAGGTTTTTTTGGCAGGCTGTCAGGAATCATGGGTTTTGTGTATTTATTGTGCCCTGACACTCACTTCAAACTTATGCAGTGGACAGGGTCTTGCTGAAGATCACTGAATGTTCCTGTAAAAGAGGAAGTGGAGGTCAATCACCATGTACCACTTTGCATTGCTGAGGGGAGGCAGCTGGCCAGAGTGGGTGCTTTTTAGTTGCTTTTTAGTTGCTTTTTTGATCTACAATCTACTTTCTTTTGTGTATATATATATATATATATGCCTATGTATCAAAGCATGCCAAGGCAGTTTCCTTGTCTTTTATTTTGGCCAAACTTTCCCTTCTTAGACAATGAATTAATTTGTGTTACCACTGAGTGTCCTGGTGGGGAGCGAGTTGGGAGGCACAGATTTTTGCTAAAAGTGGGCATATGGTGCTTTTAGCTTGTGGTTAAACATAGATGGTACAAGAGGCACGTGTTAATAATAAAGATGTTAAGTGGGTAGCAATGGACAGGGCTGATTGCTGAGAACAGATCTTGCAGTCATAAAGCAGTTTAGAGCCTGAAGCACTTGGGCCAGAGTGCTAATTATTACACATTTTAGGTCTATTGTCTTGGCTCTGGGAAATGTATTATTTTTAGTGATTTTCATTACGTGTTGGATTTAAAAATAGACTGAATTACAGCTGGTCGTTGCTCTGCTGGGATGAATTATAGTTTGTTGAGGCAACTGCTTATTTTGTCTTGTCCCATGGCATTATGTGAAGCCAGACAATAAAAAAAGGAAATATGAGTGGCATTAACCTTTTGAAGTAGAAGGAAAAGGAGCCTTAATGAAATAGAGCAAATCAGGCAATTATATTGCAGCTCTTAGTTATCATATAAAAAAAAGAAACTATGTCTTACATCATTTAACCCTTTACCTCCTGCTGTGGAGGTGAGGTATCTGAAATGGAAACACAGATGTTTTTGTGCTAAGTACCTCACTGGTGCTAATTAACTGGGCTAGAAAGAGATGCCTTACTTACAGATACAAAAAGGAGAACAAAGGAATAGAGTAAAGTTGATGCTGGGTGTCTAATTTGTACAGTTCTTTCTGCCTGATGAGGCAGCCCCGAGTTATTAAAATTGACTTTTACACAAATTTCCCTCCCCCTGCCCCATTTTTTCTTTCTATTCCTAAAGGAAGGTAATAGACTTGTTAACAGGAGTGGTGCTATTCTCTGTCACATTTATATTCTCTGTCCACATTTACTTGATATTGACATTTTCAATCTGGCTGGGTGGTATTTTAAAGATACAACTGTTTTTTAAGTATGTTAACAATACAAGCTCCCAAATAGGTCCCTCAGGCATTCAAAAAAACCCCAAACCCTCCCACTTCTTTTGCTGAGGGCACGATTAGATGAAAAATGCTGAGCCAAATGAAGCTATCTCCCTGCTGGGCCTTCCCACCCTGCTCTGTCTGAAGGTTGTCTCCAGTTTGATTTTCCAGGTTTAACCATTTGTCTGATTACTTATCAACAACTTCAGTAAGGAATCCGAGTTAAAAGGCAAACCCACCTACCTTTAACTTACTTTTTTTTTTATTTTTTAAGACTTCTTTTTCTCTTGATTGGGATAATTTTACAGATCTGTGTTACTGAGCGAAGCTTGCAAAGGCCCAAGAATTGCTGCTTGACTACATCAAAGACCATTTAGGGGATCCTGGATTCTTTTTTTTGTTGTTGTTGTTGTTGTTGTTGTTGTTGTTGTTGTTAAAAGGCCCCCCCCTTAAACTGCTTTGCAATGTGAGAATTAGGAGGCTGTAAGTCAAAGTTTCTTATCTGTTTGTGACTTAGTAAAACATCCCTTTGTGTTTGACAGCAATTAAATTCATACCCACTAAGCAAACCGCACATCAACAGTGAAGCAAAAATCATTATCTTCCACTGGTCTCAATCCTCCCTTACTCAAGCTAGATGTAATTTCTGTTGAAGGTTGACTTACGGCCAGTGTGGTCTGGCTTGCAAGGCAAAACCAATCTCCAGGATGATGTCTCTCATACTGTAGCTCTCCCTGAAGTGCCATAGCTGAGGACTGAACAACGAGGCTGTATGTCCCAAAGCACTTCCTTTTGCTAAAGCTTTTCTTAATTGTAGTGGTTTGTGTGGTTGGTGTGAATAAACAATAAATGCTCTTCTTGTGGAGAGGATGGTGTTTAGTACAGAGGCAGAGGAATGTGCTTTTATGAAGTCGCCGAGTGAAAGGAGAAAGATTTTCACTTCCAGCCTCTGGTCTGATAAACCTCCCACGGAAACTGCACCAAATGCAGCTTCTTTGGTCAACAAATGAAAACCAAGCATGAGTTTGAGCTGATAATCAGGGAGTTGATATTCGATGAAAGAGGGTGTCTTGATTTGAGTTTTTGGCCTGGCATTTATTTTTAATGAGCAATCTCGCTTCAGTCGTCAGCTCTTCTGTTTGGCCTTGGGCCTCAGTTTCGTGCCAGAAAAACAAGATGGTTTCCTTTGCCTGTCTTGTAAACTGTTCAGGGCAAAACCTGACTCTCCTGTTCATACAGTGCTTGGCAGGAGAGATGGCTGATGTACACTGAGGTCTTCTGGCACTGCCAGGGTTCAACTGGAAATGTGTAATTACTTTTAAAGGTGGATACTTGAATTAGGGCCCCTAAATCCCTATTTAGATATGTTTGGTAGATATAAATTATTTGGTTTCCTGAGCAGGTGAGTGCTCATCTGCAGTTCCTGCCGCAAGGGCCCTCTTGACTCACCTGAGGTAAATGGAGAAAGAGATAATTTCATCCTCAGAGACTCTGCCTACAGCAAGGTCTTCCCACTGGAGAAGATTAGGCATCTACCCAAGACTTGTATCCATGTGTGGATGCATGTTTCATGCACGCTCCTTCTGGATTTGTTCCAATGCAAAGGTTTTCACGGAACAATTAAAATGCAAATGCAGATGCAAATTGTGACAGACTCAAATGGCAAACCTAGCTGTGGAAGAATCACAGTAAGTGTCATATTTGGCATTTCTCTCCCTTTCTCCTTGCTGTTTTTGTTTCACTAGGCTATAATTTCCCCACACAATGAGGTTCTCAAAGTGTTGTCAAAACACAAATGGCAGTCTAGTTCAGGCTGTTTCACAGTATTGATTTCCTTCTTATGCAAGCACTTCTCTGGAGCACAATCCCACAGGCAAGTGTTTGCATCTAGATGCATGTCCCACTGCAATGGTGGAATTTCTTGGGGAGTACGTAGTAGTATCTCTCACACATGGCTCTCATCAGGGCAAAGACACTGCCTAGTCCCAGCTGCTTGAATATATGACAGTATTCAAAAGATGATTTAACCTCCCTGGTTTAACTTTGACAGGTTACTGTGCATTAACATTTATTTATGGTCAAATGATATAATTTCTGCAGTATTGGACAAGTTGTATGTGCCAGCATGCAGAAAAGTATGAAAAAGTGCCTATTTGATTTCAAACAGTCCAGAGGACAGAAAGGGAAATGGATAAAGCTGCTTGATTCACTCACAAGTTCTGTGGAAGGGCTGAGATTTGGACCCGCTCATGCTTTTAGCTCTTAAATCTTCTATTCTTCTCTCTCCCTTCTCAGACTGTCACCAGTGCTTTAGGTGCATTTGTGAACTGCAGTGGTGTTTGCTGTGATTCCTGATGAGCCTGGCTGTATCATGAAGTGGTTGTTACAGCCCAGATTAGTTGTTCTGGCATACAATTTCTCACAAGCCTTTTCATATTTCTTGGTGTATTTGTTCTAGTTTAATCTTTCCAGAGTCTCAAAATACAGCTAGCAGAACCAGTACAATAATAATAATAAGCCTCCCCCTCTCCCACACTTTGGAATGAAAGGAATTAGATGTAGAGAGGAAAGGGGTAAAAAACACCCAAAGAATAGGGTTGCTTTAATTTTGGAAATTAAAAGAAAAGCTTTAACAATAGCTAAAAGTGGGAGTGGGCTAACCACTACACCTGGGGTCAGTTCAGACCCACACCCTGGGAGGAGTCAGGAGGACCAGGGGTCAGATTCAGACCACAGACCACCCTCCCAGGTGGGTTAACTCTTTACATTTGGACATCCTCCCATCCTCAAAGAAAAGGATAAAAATAAAATGACTTTGGATCGAACTGTAGAACCAATAGCAGCCATTTGCTGTTATGCTGTTATTTGCTCTGCTTTTGTGTCTTGCCCCTGCATCTGTGTTGTCTATTTAGACTGCAAGCTCTTGGGGATTCTTTAGCTACACCATTTTCACAATACTGCAATCTGACTCTGCCTTTGGTTGGATTTTTAGCTACAGTCTTCATAAATGTGCACAGAGTATGAGGTTTGCTGCCCCTGGAGAGGTGACCCAGAAGCCCTTATTACCACTGAACCTTCTGCACCTCTCCTGTCAGTAAAAGACAGCAGTTTTCAGACTTCATTTTGGCTTCGTGATTGCTAGATTTGCTGCAAAAGAGGAGACAATACCCTACTTATTCACATTTCCTCATCTTGTTTCTAAGGGAAGGAGAAATCTCCAGTAAAACATTAGAAGAGTGCAAAGTTTTAATTCCTTGTATGACCTGGACATCTTTACACCAATGTCCTTTCATCAGTTCTTTCTCTGACTTTGCTGAGCACCAGACAGGCCCATCTGTTGATGAATTCTTAGGTGTAAAATCTCTGTTACCTTCTGTTCCTCTACCCTAGGGATACACTGGGATCATGTTTCAGGTTTCCCATTTTCTATATTGTTTCCTTAATTGTTATTAGGAAATCTCCTGCTATTAGACCTGGATCTCTGCATAAATATTCTGGGCTCTGCACTGACCCTGGGAGACAACAGAATTTCTGGGGAGGCTCCTGGTGTTTTGTGGATAGACCTCATGAGATATCACTCAGCAGAGAAGAAAATCTGATTCTTCATTCCCTGACAGGAGTGATCATCTTGGTCATCAGGCCTGTAGGTTCCTCCTTGGTAGGTAGGCAATGAAAGCCAGTTGTGATCTAGGTACAGAAATAGTGCAAATTTCTATTTTTACAGCAGTCTGTATCTGCAACATCCAGGCAAGAAAAATGCTTGTGGAGAAAACATTGACTTGTCTGACCTGCCTGTAGCTGAGTGTTTTCAGAGGTTAAATACTGTGGAATATCCTTCTGCCTTGTATACCCTCTTGGTGGTAGTGCTGTGTTTTCATATTTTTTTTTTTTTTAAATTTTGGCCAGAGATTTTCTGAAGAGAGCTTGTGCCACAGTGTTGGGATGTTGAAACCATGTAAAAGATGGCCAAGTGCAAAAGGATCTTTCTACAGTTTAGGTATCTGTCAGGTGTCTGAAAAATATAATTCTAAAATAGCCTTAGATGATTTCATTGGTAGAGTACTTTAGGAGCAAGGAATTTTAAAATCTGAACCTGGTTTTGCACTGATTATTTGCTTGAGGATCATGGAACTTTTTTTTTTTTTTTTTTTTTTTTTTAATTTTTTTTTTTTTTTTTTTTGCCAAACCATTCCATTCAAGGCTTATAAAAGTTAATATAATTGTTTATTCTTGATGCCACATATGTCTTAAAGCTACCTCAATATTTGGCAAAAGAACACTTGGATCTTCAGTTGTTAGAGGATGAATCAAGATGAGACACTATTATCTTTAAAATCAAAAGAAGGCATCCAACTCCTGAAGCCTCTGTGAGGATGGCAGCTTTGTGCCTGGGTTCTAAAACCAGGAAAGAAAGAAATCTGACCTTTTATTAATAGTTTGGTTATACACAAAGGGACACAGACAAGTATTTCAACATCTACTGTATGCAAATACATGAAACACTGCACTAATTATGCCAGTCAGAGTCTGGCTGAAGGACAGTTAATTGGTTTTCAGAATATCTCAATCAACAGAGGCAGCAAGACACATGTCCAAGGATTTGAAGAGTCAGCAGTAATAGATGTCTGTGAATTCTCTGTTGCAAAGTAAACCTTTATTTTCACTACAGCATGTTTTATAGTGCAATAAAAAAGAAGGAAGTCAATAGCTATATCTAATATAACTGTAGCTGAAAAGATACTTTACCGATTCAATATTGCTTGAAGGGCAGAGTAATATAAGTATTTGACCTTAACCAAGGGCTCACATGAAGGTACTGGGTTCAGGCTGAATTGTTGATGAGAGAAACTGAGCCCAGCTGGGACTGAGAAATGTTAAAATGACTTAGATTGCAAGTTATTTTTTACAAAATCTAAGTTGTCTACTAGTATTTTGTTTGGTTGGTTGTTTTTTCCCTTTAATCCTGTTTAGGCCCACCTAAATATTTAATACACATTTTTAATTTAAAAAAATTATTTTTTTT
>WBNM01033660.1:0-20458 GCA_013399055.1 Ramphastos sulfuratus | reverse complement strand
TTTCCCACCCTCTCCCTTATTTCAGAAGGCTTAAATGTAGGGGTGAGATTGCCAGATAAGGAGCTAGAAGAAGAATGGTTACTTTGGGTCACACAGGTTCAGGTAGAGATAGTTAATACAGCAAGCAGCAGCAGAGACTGACTGATTTTATGTTTCTTGTTTTCATGTCTGTCACCAGAACCAATAAGTGATACAGACATCATTACTATTTTCTTTTTTCACAGCCAATGATCTAATTTCTCTCATTAAAATATTCCAAGTAGCCTCAAACCATCATAGAAGGTACTCAATAAACTGGATAAATATGATAACTTTCTAGATTAAATGTTAAAAAATATATAATATTTCTCCTTTCTCAACCACATAAATATATTTATCTCATACTCTTTAATAAGCATGAACTATATATTATTTGGCAAAGAAATTCAGGCTAAAACCACCAAGGAGAAAAGAATCATCTTAGCTATAAAAGAACCAGTCTAGTAGACTGAAAAAGAAAGCAAGCATACTGGATGTCCAGACTAGGCATACTGCAGGGCTCCATTCTGGAGGATCAAGAAGAGTGACCGAGATACACTGAAAAAAAAAAAAAAAATCTGGCACAGTTTTTTGAGGAAAAAATATTAAATTGGAATATTTTAGGGGGAAAAAAGGAAAGGAAACAGAGTTTCAGAAAATACGTCAGCACTTAAAACGTCTTCCTTAATGATTCCGACTTAGGCTGCTCAAAAGTGATGGAGGGACCAGTATTTTTAAGGGATGAGAGAGAAAAAGGTGTTTAAATGCTTAGTCAGTACTAGAAAAGAAAAAAGGGATTATTTTTTTTTTTTTTACTTTGGACTTGCTGGTTTACTGAGACCACATCTCCTCTCTGTCTCTACATCTAAGACTGGAAGTTTGTTTGAATTTCAACTGTGAAACTGCAATTTTCATATAAATTGCCTGCTTCTAGAAGGCGAAGCTTTCAGGTTATCTAATACCATAACAAATAATTACAAAAACTATAGAAAATCAGTATTAATGCCTTTGGAACCGAATGATCTAGAATAAACAGCTTACTTCTTAACAGAACACAAGCAGGATGACGTAATAACACGTAAACCATTATTTTTCCTCTGTGGGTAATCCATGATTTGGATTTGTATCTTAGTGTAGTAAGCACTGACCTCAGAAAACGTAACAGCAACAACTAGTAAACAAAGCACTGAATCTGCAAGAATTGCAGCATGGAAATACTGCCTGGACACATACCACCAACTTGGCTGAAGTTTTCATAACCTTTAAGACACTTTGTTAAAAACTAGCCAAACACTTCACAATTTAATGTATCACTTAATCAATTTAATGTATTATGAAAACCTAATTATATAATTCAGATTGTTGCACTCCATTCTGTTGGCAAGAGAATATCTAGCTTTTCCAAAATCAAACAAAATATTATGGATTTCGCTTCTGTGTAATAATAAAACATACTCTCACATCCTTTGGTCAATGAGAAAATGATTATTATCTTCAGAACGCATACATGATTCAACACATAAAAGCAAGCATTATGGGTTAAATGTTTTAAGAAGCCACTACAGATAAACAGGCTACAGGAAAGACTTTGAAAGACCCTAGCATATCACACACATTCATTGAAGTTAAAAAGACATTTAAGATCATCCAGTCCAACCATTTACCTAGCACTGACCACCACTAAACCATGTCCCTAAGCACCATGTCTACCATGATTTTTGAACACCTGAAAGAATATCCATTATCAGGCTCTCAGACAAACAAGTAATGGCATTTCAACAGAGGAGAGAGACAGATTAGCACTGAGCTGAGAGCAAGAACGTGAACTCTTAAAGTCTTATGCTAAAGTCTAAAAAGTACAAAAAACATGATTTATGGACTGAAGTTGTTGACAAGTCTGATAGGCAGAAAATACCAAAACAATTCTAATTTAGTAACAGTGTTCTGTACTTTTATGTTTATGTGGGAAGAAGACCCTTGGATGGGAGAGGAAGGTACAGCACAAGCAAAGCTTGTGAAGTCCTCCAATACCATTAAAACAAATGGTTTTAGTATAGCCAAAAGGTAATTGATTTAAAAAAAAAAAAAGTGACAACATTACCACTACATTTCTTAATACTGGACTTAATACTGGATTCTTAATACTGGACTCTTAATACTAGACTTAATACTCAACCACATAATAATAGAGGTTTTCAATTATGTGTTTTACCTGGGTATTTCATCAACAAGTTATGGCTCAGTTTCTCTGTTTGTACTTATTTTTAAAAGCAACGACCCTCCCCAAAATATGTGCCTTTCTAAAGAGCAAAAGGTTTTCTTTACTGCAATGTTGCTAAGGGACTATGAAGCCTTCCAACATGAGCGATTAGAATTTTAAGGCAAACTGAGCTTGAGGCCCACAGAATTAAAAGACAGCAACTTTCAAAATAACTAGGTCATGTGTTGTGAATATTGAGAAGGAGAATATGCAGCAATGAAATTATGGTACAATACTAAACCTTGCTCATCTGGTTCATATTGCACATATCAGTTCTGTTGAATTGGCCTCCAGTGACGTTATTAACTGAAGCACAGCTGAAAATCAATCTAAACATCTCTTCTGAAAATTCAAATCTCGGTACAAAATGGAGCACTTCCAATAGTGATACCTCTTATGGTATTTGTGGTGTTGAAGGACTTGCTTAAAATGGACTTGCTTGCTCTTGGTTGCCAGCAGCCTCCTACAGCACAGAAGAGCTGGTTTACACTTGTGTAGCTGAGAACAAACATTCAAGCCTCATGACTTTGAGTCAATACTCCAAAAGCCACTTTGGGGTAATTTAAGTCCAGCTATAGTTACCTTCCTTCACAGGCACTCTGATTAATTTTGAGGATAGGCTGAAGCAGTGTAATTGATTTCACTTTTATCATGTTTTTAGAAATTGCATAACAGAAATAGAATGCCAAAAAGAGCTCCCTAATGATTCATTCTTTACAGGTACCACAAAAAATAATCTTCTGTTAGGCAAAAGTCTTACAAACTATTTCAGATAATCTAGGACGGTTACAGAAAATGGGCTTCATGCTCCACTGGTACACAGGCTCACCAGTTTTATTTTCAATCTTTATTTTGAGAAAACATTCAGTTCAAAATGCTCTGGTATTTGTGGTAACTTAAATGTTTCTGCACATGAGATGATGCCTTTCATATTCTGAGGGGACAATTTACATACCTGTTTCTATAAACTTTTTTCTTTAAGAAAAAGACAGGATAATATGCAAGTGTAATGATACTATTTATCAGAGTTACACTTCTCTCATCTATTTCTAGCAAACGTGAAACAACTATAAGCACACTGTTACAGTTTATATACAGTAACTACTCCTATAAATAAGCTCAGGTTTCCTACCTCAATGTTGGCGTGCTCACTGGGTTAAAAAGACATTTTAATCAGAGTCTAAAGTAAGTATTGATAACTTAAGATTTCAAACTCTCACCTTCTACTATAATAGTGTAAGGATTAAGTACCTAGGAGCACATACCATAAGTACTACAGGAGCACATACCAGGGGGAAAATACCCCAGCCCTCAGTCCACTGTTGAGAAAACAGATTTAAGACAGCTGAAAAAGAAGGGTTCAAGAACTTACTCTCAAACAGAATCAGTGTGAGCAAAAACTATTACACAATTTAAAGATGAAACCTGACAAACTCAGAAAGTGCACTGTGTGGCCTGGCTCCTTTCAGTAATGAAGAAAGTGTACAACTCTGTCTCTGCCCACATGTACCTTAAAAAGGAAGCTATCATGCCCCCATAGACAATTACAGAAAGAGAANGCCTGGACCTGTATAACTTGAACTAATTATTCTGCTTCTAACTCCTTATCTGGCAATCTCACCCCTGCACGTAAGATTTCCAATAAAAGGGTGGGAGTGGAAAGGAGAGGAGTTGGTTTCAAAGCCCTCCTGGGTGGTTCTGCTGTTCAGGAGGGGTTTTGCATTTCTGCATTACTTTTAATTTGTATATAACTGCACATAGTTGTAAATATCTGTATATATTGTGTATATATGCTTGCAAATTGTGCCACACTGTAAATATAGCGTCATTCCTTAACTTCCATCTGGCTGAGTTAGTCTGGTGAATTAGTGGCAGGGTTGAAAACTTCGAAGTTACCACAACTAATTAACTCATTTCAGGTGTTTTTCCTTCTGATTTGAGAGAAATAGGTCAATTTTTAAGATGAAAACATTTCCTGAAACAATTTGAAAGAGTATTCATGTAATTTAAGACATCCATGGAATATTCACATTTAGAAGTCTGAGGGTCCTCTCCACACATCTTTTAACAACCTAATCACACAACATATGCTAAGCCAGATTTACATAAATGAGTACCTTTCATTTGAAGAAGGCATTGCAGCACATATGCACAGTTCTAGTAAACTAGCTGTCAGTTTTATACAGATGGGTGCTACAGAGACACACACAAAACTAAATAAGCGTCAGGTAGAAATATGAGAATTATTCCAACCCAAAATTACCCAGTACTCCGAAGGACCAAAGTAAATCACAAGTTTGCATGTCAGACAGGTATATAATGAATGCTACAGACCTTGACAAGAATTCCTAAGTTTTAGAAAGATGACCCAAAATGTGCACACACTCACAAAAGAGAAAATCTCCCAATTAAGGGTTCCCAGAAAGGGGATCACTCACCCAAAAGGTACTTGGGTTCATTCAAGGGTATATCCAGAAATTCCAAGGATTTTCCCAGTCCCAGGAAGTTTCCTTGGGTAGCATTTAGATTCAAATGGAGAGTTCCCAACTGCAGACTCGCTTCTCTGAGGAGGATCAATTCCAATGGGCTTTTTGGTAGGGCTCTGTTTAAACACAAGCCAATTTTAACCTGTGGTCATTTATCATGTCAGCCCTTACTGGCTTCAGTAACCTCTCTGTTTCAACATCCACAAAGCTCAGGTTTTCTCAGGGCAGGTACCACTGTTACAACGGGAAAGGCAAAAAGGTGTATCGTACATTAAGAAAAGCACTGGTTTCAAAACACCATTCTAACTTCGGACCTATGTAAAACTAGAGCAAACCATTAAGTCTGCTCTCTTGAATCTGCAGCCTAAGAAGCCAGTTCTACTCTTAATCGGCAAGCTCAGCACTGCAGAATCAAAATTCCAAATTAGATATGAAAATGTCAGTTTTGCCTGCTGTGATGGTAAAAATAATTTAGGTAAGAGGCCAAGAAAAGGATGACAAAACATGTCTGACTAAACTCCTTCAAAACTCTGTCTGCTTAAGTAAAAACTTTTAGTTCAAAGGAGACACCAGCAGGATAAAGCCAGAAGTGTACTCAATATAATAAACAAATACTGGAACAGAAAAAAAGCTGCCTATTTTTAAGATGAAGGCAATGAGCAATAGGTACAATTTGCCAATCATTACAGGTAGGGTCTTCATCACAGAAATATTATGCGATCAGGAAGAGAGTGTTTCCTTTAAGATAAGGCGCAGATTAAACATCACTTTCCTGAGAAAATCAGAAATTGGGAAGCTCTAGCAGTGGGGGCAGGGGAGAAGACTGCATAAACACAGATTTCTACTTTCTATGGTTGCCACTGACTTCGGTGGTATTAAGGTGGCATGAATAGCTTTGATGGAAGTTCTGGATGTTGCACTTTCTTTTCAGCAGGTCTTAATGTAACAACTGCTCCATCAGTTAAGAAGTCTGCAGTGAAACAGATGGATTTTCACGTTGCTTGTGTAAAATTTCTGACTGCAGTCCTCAACTACATTTTGAATAGCAGTGGAAAAAACTGACGGTACAGAGTAGATCAAAATCTGCCCACCTTCTGTGCAAACATATTCAACTTCAATTCAGTATCCCCATTTTATAAATGGATTACTGAGGCACTTCATGGTTTTGGAGAAAAGCACTCTTCAACAGCAAATATAAAATCTGTGAGACCCAACTTTCATACAGAGCTATGGGTCACAAAGTGAATGACAATCAGCAGCAGCAGTACCAGGCAAATCATCAAATTAAACCACAGACTTAGAGCAGGCATCGCAAAAATGGTATGCAACTATCAATGTCTGTAACTATGTGCATCTGCCCATCTGCAAAACAAAGTTAGGACAATAAGGTGGCTTTCAAAATACATGTAAGCCTGTAATTAAAGACAGACATAACATGTACGCACAGCCAAGTTAAGCACAGGTTGCACTGTCAACTACAGTGTCTCTTACGAAATCTTCAACTGGACATTGTAACCTTAACAACAGTTTTGCAATGTGTCTTAGTTATGTAGCTGGAAGAAATAAAGAATCAATGGATTGATCTTATCTATGTAGGCACAATACAAGAACGTTGAATTTGGTTCTGTTCTAATTCACAGATATTGCAAGACCATCAGTGAGAGAGACAAAAAACAATCAAAAAAGAAAGCAAGCAAGTAAAAAAGGCAGCAATTACATTTGTCAACAGTAGACACTAACAATCTTCCAGGTTCTAAGTAGTCCCACATACTAGGGTTGTCTCTAACTAGAAATAGTAGTTGTAACATAAGGGCATGGAAAGGGTTGTATTGGGTGAGGGAGATGGACAGTGAATCTACAGAATGCTGTGGAAAGACTGACCCAAAAGAACACAATTTCCAAAAGAAAAATTCTGAGAGTTTAAAAACAAAGAAATAACTTTTGTCAGTTTGTGCACTACCCTCAAAAAAAAAAAAATTCAACAGACTGAAGATAGGCTGGGCCAAAGACCCAATCGAGTGGTTAAAGGAAGAGAATGGAATATACAGGCACTGAAGAAAGCACAGGTTGTGCATTATGTTCCCTGTGCAACTCACCACATCTTCCCCTAACAACATCGGCAACTTTAGGAGGCAGGAAAATAAAATAAAATGAGGAGCAACACATGTTTTAACTTTGTAAACTCTGAGTTTCAGCTTGTGATTAAAGCAAGAAGAAGCAATAGTAGCAAGACAAAAATCCAGTACCTTAGTTACCCCTCAGAGAGGATTTGAATATTAAGTACTAAAACCAGAAAAAAATTAACTCTAAAAGGAAAATCTGCACAAATTGTGTATCCAAAGCAATCTCTTTTGGTGAATATGGAAGATTAAATGAATTCTTCATCTAAGATTGTCTCACTCCTGGAGGGTTAATTTCCTCTGAGTTCCCATTTTTGTCTGCAAGGATAAAGCCTTACTTCCTTTCAGCAAATCTTACTTAGCAAATATGCTAAGGAAAATAATATTTTCAGACTTCTTCATTTAATATTCAAAGCAAAATCCCTCATATCTTTAATCTTTAAATTTAAAAAAGGAAAAGAAGCACACCAAAAAGCACCAGTGTACTTCCAATAAGAGGAAACAAAAGAAATAGTATGACATGAAATTGGTAGAGCAAGAGAACAGTTAAGAAGCAGTAACTTCAAAACACTTTTCCCTGATTAAAATTACTCCAGGTTTTCCTCTTTATGTGTATTTTAACAGATAAGCAGCTAGCTAAAAAGCAAATAGAAAGGGACTGTATGACAAACATTAGAAACAGCATTCAAGCTTCCAAAACCCTGGTATTTAGGGATTTGCTTTATACAAAAGGTAAAAGTGTTGTTGTGGTCTGTCTCCCTCTGGGAAATTTGTGGGCACAAAGCTGCACTAAAAATATATACCAGACTACAAGCATTTATATGGAAAAGCCATAGCTGACTGGCTCTTTTATCTAGCAGAAGAATATATAGCCATATCCAACAGCAGAAGATGAAGACAGGCAGATTTTAATTAGAGATAAGGCACACATTTTTGCTAACCATAAAAAATAGCCCAGAAATTACCTGTCATTTCAAGCCTTGAAATCACAACCAGACCTGTTTCAAAGACTCTTTTATATCTTGAAGAAAAGTTACAATTTGTATTACACTGGAAGTTATACAAGATAAGCATAGCTGGCTTTCAGCACACATGTTTTAACTGGTTTTAAGCATTTTTGAAATGTATCTTCTTCCAGTCTATACTACAGACACCTTCTCAGTAGAAGACAGAAGAGGGTTAGGACAGGAAAAAACTCAATTAAAAAGTCCTCTAGAGGTAGTGATTAAAAATTGTAAACAATTAAAAACCCTACTGACAAACCTGGTCAGGCAGAAGATTAAACATACTCAGTTGTGCAGTAGCTGGCTATTAATATAAATCTCAGTAGGCAAAAAAATGTGTCTTTACTACATTTTTCATCATCTGCATTCTCTTTGTCACTGTCTGTGATGGGATCATACAATGCAAGTTAGTTAACAATTCACTGTGACAATGCCTCTAGGTACAACACAGTTTTTGTGACCTCTGTTACTGTAATATGACTGGTGCAGCAGACACTAACAAGAAACAAAGATTGTCTACCTGAGATGCATTACTGCTTAATTTGCATTTCTCCTGGTAGAAGAATCTTTCCCCCACAACATACACAGAGCACGTCAGGTTTTTTTTTTGTCATAGCCACCATACGATGCATGTGTTTCAGACTATTTCTGTAGATTTGCCAGTGTTTAGCAGACAGAATTTAGCATATTCACATTAAATATACACCCCTTCGCAAGAAGGCCAGTTTCTGAGAGAAAACTACTTTCAGAATTTTTCCCATATGGCTTCAAACTCAAGATACAGCATTGACAGTTCCATCAAGAATTTAGATGTGTAATTTCACTAGCTGCACTCCCACGCATCATTATATTAAGTAACGCTGTCTGAAGGCTATAAAAAATTCCCCCTGCTTGGCAACACAGGACTCTCATCTTTTTTTATTATTTATATTTTAAAAATACCTTGAATAGCTTTCCAAAACAAGGAAGCTATAAGGCATTTAGCTTGACCTGCCTTTAAAACAAGTAAGATTTACGCAGACTACTAAAAACCATACAGAGAAGATAATATAGAGGAATGAGGAGAAAAGCAATACTGATGGAAAACTGACAGGAGAATCCAGACTAAACCCTACTAAAATGCTAGCTCATCTTTGCAGACAGGAAAAAAAAACTTTTTAATCCAATTGATATACATTTTGATTTCTAAATTGATACACTACCAAGCAAAGACTTGATACCAAGTCAGATATCAGACTATTACCACAAGCCTATCATTCTAAAGATCAAATTAAGAATACATTTTTTAAAAACCCTGATACAAATACCATCACTCTAATTGACTAGCACTGTATTATATAATAGAAATAACACAATAAAGTAACTGCCCCATGAGTAATGGCTCAAAGAACCCATTCAAGCAACAGGTGAATACACACAATTAATAAACCCGTGCAGTTGAGAACTGCCTACAGCTCAGGGAAGGAAAATGAACAGATGAAGTGAGAAAATAAATGTTATTAAACAGCACAGCTTTAGTTTAATTCTACATTTTCAATTAATTTCTCAAGACAGTAACATCCCATCAATTCACACCAAAAAAAAAACAAAAAAAAAAAACCCTAAGTGATTCACACCAAAAAAAGACCATTTTTTTAACCATTACAAGCAGAGTTCAATATGCCACAGAAAACTTCACCTACTCAGTATTCTGGGAAATACTTGCTCTGTTGTGCTAACAAACTCAATTTGGCTTGTCACCCCAATGAAGCTATCAGCCAGCATACCACCACCTACGTCTCCCGAAAAGAAATGACAGATCCTGAACCCAGAATACGCATTTTTACCACACTGAAGTTTGCAGGCAGGAAGAAAATATGGTTTACAAGAAATTACATGTCAATACAAGTGAAGTATCTGTAAGAAATTACTTCTCAGAATAGCTAGTGGTCTGGAGTCCACTAAAATTCTGGGTAGATCTTTCTTAGTTCCACCGCAAATTCACACATACTCTGAATTCACATGTACTCTGAATTCTGAGTTAATATGTAGTCCTGCACATCACCTGAAAAGGTCAGTAAAAGCACCTAATAAACACATAGCAACAACCAGAAAGTCCAAGTGTATATTTTTAAGAGTATGGCAAAAAAAAAAAAAAAAAAAAAAATCTGAATTCATAGTATCATGTAATGGTGCGGCTTAGAACAGAACCTAGTCCAACTCTCCTATCATTGGCAGTGACATCTTTCATTAGGTCACACTGTGCAAAGCCCCACCCAGTCTGACTTTTAACACTTCCAGGGATGGGGCAATCAGTTTATCCAAGCAACCTGTTCCAGTATCCTCACCATAAAAATAGTCTTCTTTATATCAGATGCAAACCTATTCTCCTTCAGTTTAAAACTGTTGCCCTTTTTCCTGCCACTATAGGTCCCCTTAAAAAGCCTTTCATTATCTTTCTTCTGAGCTTCCTTTAAGTATTAAAGACCATAGCAATGTTTTCCCAGAGCCTTCTCTTCTCCAGGCTGAACAACCCCAACCCTCTCAGTCTTTTTTCACAGGGAAGGTGGTCCAGCTCTTGCACCATTTTTATGGCTTTACTTTGTAACCGCTCCAACAGGCCCACATCCTGTGCTAAGGACTCCAGAGCTGGATGCAGTTCTCCAGGTGGGTTCCTGCCAGACAGAGTAGAATGACTGAATCAGTTCCCTTGACCTGCTAGCCATGCTTCTTTTTATACAACTCAGGATACTTTTGGGTTTCTAGCCTGCAAGTGCATATTACCAGTCCAGTTTTTGTCCTCAAGGTCTCCTCTGCAGCACTGCTCTCAATCCACATATTCCAAAATCTGTATTGACACTGGGGATTACCCCAAGCCAAGAGCAGGACTATTCACTTGGCCTTGTTGAATATCATGTGGTTCACATGGGTCCACTCCCCAGGCCCATCAAGGTGCCTCATGCTGGTATCCCTTTCTTCTGGCAAATTGGCCAGACTGATAAGCTTGGTGCCATCCACAAACTTGCTTGAGTGTGTACTCACTTCCACTATGTCATTGATGAAGAAATTAGTGTTGGTCCTAGTCCAGACACCTTGGGTAGACCTTTATTATAAAATCAATAATAGGTATATAGAGAGGTAGATTGAAAATGGGTCAAGCGGCCTAACCCAGAGGGTGGTGACAAAAGCAACAGTCTAGTTGGCAGACAGTAACTCCTAGTGTGTCCCAGGAGCAAACACTGAGTCCAGTTCTGTTCAATATTTTCATTAATTAGCTGGATGACGTGGGAAAGTTTACCCTCAGCAAGTTTGCAGATGACATAAAACTGGGAAAACTGATCACACCAGGCATTTGTGCTGCCACTCCAAAGGACCTCAACAGATTGGAGAAATAGGCTGGCAAGAAATCTCATAACGTGAACAAGGTTAGGTGCAAAGTCCTTCATGTGGGGAAGACCAACTCCAGGCATCAGTATATGCTGAAGGACACTAGCATAGAAAAGTGGCTATAGACAGCTAGAAAAAGGTTTTGTGTAAAAGGACCTAGAGACATGAAGGACACCAAGGTGAACGTGAGCCACCAGAAATGTGTTCTTGCAGCAAAGAAGGCTAATAATGGTATCCTGGGCAATAATTACAAGCAGTATTGCCAGCAGATCAGTGGAAGTGATCCTTCCCCTCTTACTCTGCACTGGTGAGGACACACCTGCAATGCTGGGTGCAGTGCTGGGCTCCATAATAAAGACACTGAGTTGGTGGACAGAGTACATCAAATTTCACAAAGATTATAACTGGACTGGAGTACTTCACATACAAGTGAAGTTCTCTCTGGAGAAGAGAATGTTCAACGGAATCTTAATGTACATAAACATCTGAAAGGAGGGTGCACGAAGGACAGAACCAAGCTCTTTCCAGTGGTGTCCAGTGACAAGATCAGAGGCAGTGGACATAAACTGAAAAACAAGAAGCTCTGCCTGAACACAGGAAAACACTTTTGCACTTTGAGGGTAACCAACCAGTGACACCAGAACGCCCAGGAAGGTGGTGAAGTTTCCATCTTTTGAGATGTCCAAATGTCACCTGGACACAGTCCTGATGTACTGACTCTGGATGGCTCTACTTGAGCAGCAAGGACCAGATGACCTCAAGATGTCCCTTCCCATCTCAAACCATTCTGTCGTGATGCTTACAACTATGACAACAGAACAGCCATGTTATTTTTATGAACTCAATATTGCCTTTGTGAGANACCCAATCTAACCATTTCCTTATAACTCCTTGTCATCTTTTAACATTTCACCTCAGATCTCTGCAGATTCATCACATGAGCTATGTGGAGATTTACTTGGTTATTTCTGAGATAAAGGTTGAAGGGTGAAAGGAGGCGGGTTGGTCGGGAGTCCTCCTGGGCAGTCTGGCTGCTTGGGAAGGATTTTGAATTTCTGTATTATGTTTAACTTGTATGTAATTGTAAACATCTGTATATATTGTGTATATATGTGCATGCTGTAAATATAGCTTCACTCCTTAACATCAGCCAGCTGAGTTAGCCTGGTTAATCCAGTGCAGGGGGAGGGAAAACTTCCAAATCGCAACAAAGGGTCAATTGTTTGAAAAGTTATTCCTGTAGATATATGATGCAAGGTACTAATCATTGGATACCCATCTCTTTGTAAAAAGAAAGAAGTCTGTATAATCATAAAATCATAGAATGGTAAGGTTGGAAGGGACCTCAAAGATCATCTAGTTCCAACCCCCTGTCAGAGGCAGGGACACCTCTCACTAGAACAGGTTACTCAAGGCCTCATCCAACCTGGCCTTGAACACCTCCAGGGAGGGAGCAGCCACAACCTCCCTGGGCAACGTGTTCCAGTGCCTCACCACCCTCACTGTAATGAACTTCCTCCTAACATCCTGTCTAAATCTCCCCTCTGCCAGTTTAAACCCACTGCCCCTTGTCCTGTCATTGCAAGACCTTGTAACTAATCCCTCCCCAGCCTTCTTGTAGGCCCCCTTCAGATACTGGAAGGAAGGCTGAAGAGCCCCAACTCTAAGTCAATCTAAAAAACCTAAATTGTAAATTTCATTTAAAAAGCTAGGACTCTGGTCTAAGCATTTTCAGGATTCTACCTGTTTTTTTTAACTTTAATTCAAAATGTTGATGAAAGTTTACAACACGTTGGCTATTACAATAATATGTCACAAATAATAAAGTACTTTAACCACCGTTGCCCAAGGTGTGGAAATGTAATACAGCAAATATATGCTGGCAAACACAGAGAATACAGAAGAAAATAATGACGTAAGCATGCTGTCATCTACTGCACTCATAAGACATTACAAGATTTATAAAACAAATAGATAGTGAGTTCTCCCATTATCCCATGCCAGCCTCTTCTCAGCGATCCCCAGTGACAGGACAAGGGCCAATGGCTGGAAGTTGAGGCATAGGAGGTTCATGTCAACCTGAGGAAGAATTTTTTCACTGTGAGGGTGACAGAGAACTGGAACCAGCTGCCCAGGGAGGTTGTGGAGTCTCCCTCTCTGCAGATACTCAAGAACCATCTGGATGCATTCCAATGTGATCCGCTCTAGGTGATTCTGCTCTGGCAGCGGGGCTGGACCAGCTGATCCTTTGAGGTCCCTTCCAGTCCACGACATTCTATGACTCTATGATCCCATGGAATTTTAAAAAATACTTTACCTCTACGTGCCATGTTAGCAAAATAAATGCTTTACTTAGTTCTGTAAATTGAGGCTTTGGGTTAAAGAAGAGTACTCTAGAATGCCAGTTTTTTTTACTCACTACTAAACTCTACCAGATTAAGAAGTTTAAAGCAAACTGAGAAAGCAAACTCGAGTTCAAACTCAAATTACACTTTTGTGTCTACACTCACACTCAAACTGACAATCAACCGATCATCTAGGCTAAGAAAAGAAAGGGGATAATATGATATTTTAAGCATAGGTAGGAACACATACCCATACTTTAACCTGCCTTCATGCTAAAAACCAAGTTGCAGTGTGTAATTTTGGCAGTTTTTCTACAAGCTTAATCAGAAGTGACGGTTTAAAATGGCTTTATATGGGATGTGCTATACTAGCAAAATGTTCCTCCATTACATGAGATCATGGTGAAGCCAAAAAAAAAAAAATCTCAAAAACTCTAACATACACCAAAAGCACTGTTGCAGGGTTCACAAAACCACAGATTAAAACAGAGCAATGTCATCTCCAAAGTAGGTTACAGAAGGACCACAGGTGTGTATAGTACAAGCTCCAAATAAAAGAGGACCAAAGGTCCTCTTGTGGTCAATGGGACAGAGTTTAGTTGAAGGCCTGTAGCTAGTAGGGTTCTTCAGGGGTCAGCATTGGGACCAGTACTACTTAATACATTCATCAACTACCTGGATAAGAGCACAGAGTGCACTGCCAGTAAGTTTGCTGGTGACACAAAACTGGGTTGAGTGGCTGACACACCAGAAGGCTGTGCTGCCATTCGGTGAGACTTAGACAGGCCAGAGGGTTGGGCAGGGAGAAATTTAATGAAGTTCAACAAGGGCAACTGTAGAGTCTTCCACTAGGGAAAGAACAACCCCAGGGATCAGTATAGGTTGGGGACTGACCTGATGGAAAGCAGTGAAGGGAAAAAGGACCTGGGGGTCCTGGTGGATAGAAGGTTGATCATGAGCAAGCAATGTGCTTTGGTGGCCAGGAAGCCTAATGCCATTATGAGGTGTATTAGGAGGGGTGTCGCTAGTAGGTCAGAAGAGGTTCTTCCCCTCTACTCTGCCCTGGTGAGGCTGCAGCTGGAGTACTGTGTCCAGTTCTGGGCCTCCCAGTTCAAGGATGGGGAACTGCATGAGAAAGTCCAGCACAGAGCCATAGAAATGATTAAGAGAGTTATGAGTTATGTGCTTATGAGGACAGACTGAGGAAGCTGGGGCCATTTAGCTCGGAGAAGGAGAGACTGAGAGATGACCTCATTAATGTTTATAAATATGTAATGGGTGAGTGCTAGGAGGATAGAGTCAGGCTCTTCTCGGTGATGCCCAATAACAGGACAAGGGGCAATGAGTGGAAATTGAGACAGAGAAAGTTCCATGTAAACATGAAGAGGATTTTTTTCAATGTGGCAGTGACAGAACACTGGAACAGGCTGCCTAGGGGAGTTGTGGAGTCTCCCTTTCTGGAGATATTCAAGACTTGCCTTGATACGTTCCTTATGTGATCTGGTATAGGTGATCCTGCTCTGGCAGGGGGTTTGGATGATCTTTCGAGGTTCCTTCCAGCCCCTGACATTCTGTGATTCTGTGTGATTATTTTTTAGTATGTCATATGCTAGAGACCAACAGTAAAATACATATTATTAGATTGTCCGCCTAAAGAAAATTTTCAAGACAGCTGTTTTGTAGGATATCTTCAGAACAGCCTTCCATTCTACATGCGTATGTGGCGCTGTGAAAAGTTAGCCTCGCAATCTTGTATGATTTAACTTGGTTTCCAAATTCCTCACCTTCTTCAATGGACAGTCATACTTGCCTACATATTCATTTAAACTTTGAGACTTGTATGTTTGGCACTGATAAACATTATCTCAAAAAGACAGAAGCAATAAATGCCTTTTCAAATGAAATCTTTTTCTGCAAAGTTACATCATCAGTCATTTACATTTTAAGTCATTCGGATTTTGTGCAGGAAAACTCTACAAGTTCTGTCTAAAGTTAACTAGTTTTACAAAGGATGAAGTCTAAACAACCTTGGAAAAATCATTTATGACGTAATTCTGAGTATCTCCACAGAAGAACCTTGTCTTCTCAAAATATACATTTTACACTTAAATAAAACTCTAAGTTTATTTAGGTGTCAAGCCATTGGTATAAAACATGTTCGTCCGCTTCTGTCAGTGTATAATGTCTATCTTACATGTAAAATTCATTTTCTACATATATTTTTAAATCGTAAAGTAACAAACTGAATCTTATCCCAACAAGATGCATATCAACAAAAAAAAATAAAGCAAGAATAAGTCACAGAATCACAGATTGCATTGAGTTGGAAGGGACTCTCAAAGGTCCAAACCCCCCACAGTCAGCACCATAGAACACCAACTACATCAGGCTGCCTAGGGCTATGTTAAGTCTGATCTTGAACATCTCCTGGAACTAGCCCTCAACCAGATCCCTAGGCAACACGTTCCACTGTTTTACCACTTACTGTAAAGAACTTCTTTCTTATGTCCAACCTAAATCCACCCTAAACTAGAGTTAGGGTTAAAACCACTCCTCCTCATCCTATCACTACAAGCCCTTCTAAACAGTCCTTCCCTAGCCTTCCTGTAGGTCCCTTTCAGGCAATGAAATATAGTTATAAGGTCTTCCCAGAGCCTTCTCTTCTCCAGGCAGAACAGCCTCAATTCTGTCAGCCTGTATTCATAGAAGAGGTGCTCCATCACTCTCATAATTTTTGTGGCCCTCCTCTAGACCCACGTAAGCAGGTCCATGTCCTTCTTGTGTTGGAAGCCCAAGGGCTGGACAGTGTAGTTCAGGTGAGGTCTCACCAGAGCAGAGCAGAGTAGCAAAATCATGTCTTTCAACTTGCTGGCCACATTTCTTTTGATGCAGCCCAGGATGAGATTGACCTTCTGAGCAGCAAGCACACATTATTGGGTCATGTCCAGCTTCTCATCCACAAGTTCCCCCAGGTCCTTTTCTGCAGGGCTGCTCTAAATTTCATCATCCCCCAGCCTGTATTGATACCTAGAATTGCTCCAACCTAGGTGCAGGACCTTCTACTTTGCCTTATTGAACCTCAAGATGCTCTTCTCAGCCCACTTCTCCAGCCTGTCCTGGTCTCTCTGGATGGCATCCCATCCTTCTTATCTATTGCACCACCCAGCTTTGTATCACTTGCAAATTTCCTAGGGGTGCACTCTATCTTTCTGCTGATATAATTGATGAAGATATTGAACAGCACTGGTCCCAGTACAGAGTCTTGAGGTACACCATTAGTCACCCACCTCCATTTCAGAACTGAGCTGTCAATCTTTACCTTTTGTATGCAAGCATCCAATCAATTGATTCAGTGTTCCACAGTTCTTTGAACTATGAGATCCTGGCTGACACTGATGTGTTCTGTATACATCTTCTAATGCAGTTCAAAGCTCATTATGAATCAACAGAAGGGTATTGTTATACCTTCTCATGGATGTAGACATTTATGCCTAAAGGCACAATGAGACTCCGACAGCATGAAATGATTTTGACTGACAAAAAGTTAAAAAGATTTTTATGCCATCATTGAAGATTACCTCAAAAACACAGTAAGTATTCACAAAATGCAGCATCCAAACACCTTACAAAACCAAAGGCGGCAGGAGCTCAGGCACACTTTAAGCACAAAGATACAACAGGCTGAAGAGCTAAACCACCACAGGTGTTCAAGAGCACATTTTACCCTTGCTGTATTGTACAGCACATTCACACACATCTGCAAATGATATGTAGGTTGCATTACTTACAATAAGTGCACTGTTCACAATACAAAAGTTTCAACCATTACAGCAGCTCAGCTGATACGGATTATGAGACAGTGGAACTCCACAGCCCAGATCATATTTATCTTCTGCCTAGTAAGGATCTTTTTTATTTTATAGTACTTAGGTTTGTCATAAACTTCATATATTAAACTCCTTGTTTTAAAACAAACACGCAGATTTCTTCTCTTTCAGAAAGAAATCATTACCTTCTGAGGGGTCAAAATCCTCTGCCTGAACTTTTCAATCGTATCCTGACCCGCAGCCATCCATGCACTGGCAAATGCTTCAGCTTTGTCTTGATCCAGGTGAATACTTTGCAGCTGTTGTTGCAACGAAGCAGGCTTCAAATTATGATAGACTGCCTGTTAAAAGGAAAATAAGTGCTGTTGTTGAATACTGCTGTAGCACTTGTGGTGGACATATTCCACCACAGATAGCCACCACATTCACAGAGTAGTTTGACTGCCAACTGTGGGAATGCAAGCATCCTGTTCATCTTAACTCTCTGGTGGAGAAGAGAGTTACACTTTTCTATGTCAACTGTACCTCACAATGCAGTATTACAAATTACTCTATAAACAACCTAAAACCAAAAAACATACATACAAGCTACACCTGTATGTTTCCACTGTAGATAATGCCAAAACAGCTAACACAAAAAAAAAAAAAAAAAACCCCGGGGAATTTTGTCTGGTTTGGGGCCAATTGGAAATTTTTAAANTTTGACAAAAACAAGGTGAGTTAGTTACAACCTCCCTATTAGAGGGTTTTTTTTGTAGTGAACACTCTATAGTGCTGTTCTCCATTGCCAAAACATCATCACAAGAGCAGGGATGGGGGGGAAAAAAAAAACCAAAACAACAACATATGCAGCAAAGACCATGTATCACAAAATCACAGAATTAACCAAGTTGGAAAAACCTTCAAGATCATTGAGTCCAACCTATCACCTAATACTTTCTAATTAACTAAACCATAGCACTGTGTCACATCCAGTCTACCGGTAAACACCTCCAGGGATGGTGACACCTCCACCTCCGCAGGCAGCCCATTCCCAAGGCCAATCACTCTTTCTGTGAAGAACTTCTTCCTAACATCCAGCCTAAACTTGCCCTGGCACAGTTTGAGGCTGTGTCCTCTTGTTCTGTCACTAGTTGCCTGGCAGAAGAGACTGACTGCCACCTGACTACAACTTCCCTTCAGGTAGTTGTAGAGAGCAGTAAGGTCTCCAGTGAGCCTCCTCTTCTCCAGGCTGAACAACTCCAGCTCCTTCAGCTGCTCTTCACAGGGCTTCTGCTCCAGATCCCTCACCAGCCTTGTTGCCGTTCCTGAACATGTTCAAGCATCTCAACATCTTTCTTAAATTGAGGGGACCAGAACTGAACACGGTACTCAAGGTGTCTTATTAGCTATGCATCCATAGAGCAAAGAGCTGCTAAAAAAGTTGTGGTCTGTCAGAACAAGCAGCTACTCCAAAAGCACAGCTACCTCAAGAATACAGAATCCTCATACAGCATGCATTCCCTCTAGGAGTCTTCTTTGGGCAGATATTAATATTTTTCCCTTTCCCTCTTTTATTTGTTTTTAATGCAAAAGAAGTCAGTCCTAAAGGAGACTTAAGCTTTTTTTTTTTTCCTATTAAATGTCCAATAATATCATATAAATGAAGCAGTCGGATGAAATCAAGAGCAGTCAATAAAACAAGTATGTTTGCCATTTGGTTGAGATGAAAATCTAGTCTGAATGTGACCTCAAGTTTCATCTTGATTTTTTGGTGGTTTGTTTTCTTTCTTTCTAATGCCATGGAATGTGTTAACCAATTATGAACTGATGTGTAAGAACGGAGAAGATTAAAATTCCACAGCAGACCATCAGTGTGCACATCCTCTGCACAGACCACACTTGCTGTACTTGCAGGAAATGGATTGATGGCATCACAGCTGTGACACTTTCTAAGAATGTTACCAGATTTAATAGTTAATACATTTGCTTCCCAGCCTGAGTAGTGACAGGTTGTAGAACTAGGAAACACCCTTTGTTTACAAGATCTTCAGTTCTACACCATCCAGTCACCTACTCGTTCAGACACTAGAGCCACATCACACGTGCCTGCTCAAGCAGACTGCTTCTGTGCCTGAAAATTTTCCATAACTCACACTTCATTTACCTTAACCAGTGATCAGTAACATTACTTAATCATTACAGGAATTAAAACAAAAAATATATAAACGGAAGGTACCTGTTCCAAAATGAATGATATAGTTTCAAGAACAAGATGAAGATCCTGCTTTTCCAATGAAAAAGCTATTTGAAGTTTTTCTTCCTCCTCTTCACTGAAGCTACTTTCAGCCTGAAGCACAAAAAAGGTTAGTCCTGACATTCCACTTAGCAGCCACAAACATACTTTTCTTTATTTCTTATAAACACAGAGTCTGTTCTTTCTTTCACCTGAATAAAGGCTCCTTTCCAACAGATAAAACCAGAATGCAATTCCTCTCACTGAAAATCAAAATTAAAATCTGTGGCAGGGCACACCCAAGTCCCTGCCCCACTGGAGGTTTGAATAGGGTGTGAAACTGTTCTGCTCCCCCCCCCACCTCTGGTTCAGGGGGTTTGGAATGTGAAAGGAGTAGGTGTCAAGTACCTTACCCTACCCCCGCAGGCTTGAACGAGGGAGAGTAAATCTCCCCAGCATTTATATATGGGACACATTATCGAGGAGCAGACTGCTAAGGTGGACTTTGAGAGGGCTTTAAGAGGGACTGCTGGCCACGGACTGCCGGCGTCGGACCGTCAGACCCTGCCTGCCTGTTGAAGGGACCTGCCTCTGCCTTAATTGTGGGTAAGCTGTCAAGCAACCTGAGCTTTACCCTGTGCTGCCCCATGATCTGCACTTCAAGGCATTGCCTCGAAAGACTGCCGACAAGGAACCAAGGGACTATCTCCGAATTCCTACTTCACGGCCGTGAGTAGTGCAGATGTTCCCTAGGGCTCCAGGCTGCCTTTTGTTTGTAAGTGCGCCAAAGCTATTTTTTTATATCAAACCTTTTCCA
>WBNM01033659.1:4469-29885 GCA_013399055.1 Ramphastos sulfuratus | reverse complement strand
GGTGTCACATGCATCAAGTGACAATTTTGATTGTTTCTGTATGAAAAATAAAGCCAAGTCAGTGGTGCTTCCTCTACTTTCCAGATAGAATGAAAACATTTTTTGAGACAATGGTACAGCAGCTCACCTCCAGCTCTGAACCTAGCTGAGCTACATTTCTACTTGACTCTATCAAGTCCCTGCTGTGAAGGTAAGGCAGGAGGTTTGCATGCAGAACTTGCACCTAGGTATGCTACATACCAAGTGCTTCTAATCAATTTCATCAGTGTGTGCGGAGAAAACTCTGTTTTGCTTTCACAGGAATAACTAAATTTGTAAAGCCCATTTTCCTAAAACAACATGTTTGTTTCAATCTAGCTCTAATTATTGCTACCAAAGTTTTGTGCACTGTGCCATAAACTAAGCTTCTGTTCTGTGTCACATGGGCACACATGACTATTGCCTTCCACTCAACATGTAAGAGACTGCCTCTGACATGCTGTGTCCAGCTGTGAGCTCACAGATGCAAGAAAGAAAAGCTCTACAGAGAGCCAGCAGGACAACTTGGGTCTGGGAGCATTTAGATGCCAGGGGATGCGGAGAGAGCTGCCTTGATTTATCTTACAAAGAGAAGGCAAGGAATCAACCTTATTGCTGTCTTCAAGTACCTGGCTGAGGTAGGTTGAAGGAAAACAGAGCAGCTTTTCCTGGATGAGCACAGTGAGATGACACAGGCATGCACTGCAAGAATGGCAGTGCCAATTACCCAATTGCACAACAATTTCTCAACCATGAGAGCTATCGATTACTGGAATCGGTGCCCAGAAAGCCTGCGGGGTCACTGTCTGTGGAGATGCCCAAGCTCAGCTGGGCATGGTCCCAAGTAACCCTAACCAGGCCAGCTTTGCACTGTGGGTGTGACCAGATGATCACCAGCCAAAGTCACTCTGTGATTCACAGATTAGCCATCACTTGGCAGTTCCATTTAACGCAGCCATCTTTATAAGCTAAACTGTCAACACTTACGGGCAAACATCAGCAGCTAGTGCCTCCCAACCAAAAACTGGAGCAGCTGTTGCAAGACACTGATTCCTTCATGCCCTCACAGCTCACAAAAAGGGACAGTACAGTTCATGGCAGGGTGCAGTCTGTTTGCCCTGTGCCATGCCCTGCCTGATCCACAGCCCAATGCCACATCAACTGCACCCCCTTGCCTCCAGTGAGGATCCCTTACTAGACAACTGCTCTAATCACAAACCCGAAGGGGCAGTTTCACCCAGACTGGGGACACCACAGGGGAAACCAGATACCCCAAAGCTGGCCCACCTGTCAGCTGGGCATCTGGTACCACGCCGCGGACCCTGCCAGGGTGAAGCCACTTAGGAACCACAGAACCGTTTAGGTTGGACCATCGAATCCAGTCATTACTCTAGCGCAGCCATGACCAGCGCTAATCCACACCCCCTAGTGCCACATCCACACATCTTTTCAATACCTCCACGGGTGGCGATTCGAGCACTTCCGGGCAGCCCGTTCCAATGGTTAGCAACCCCTTCAGTGAAGAAATTCTTCCCAATAGCCACTCTAAACCCGCCCTGACACAACTTCAGGCAGCTCCCTCTTGTGCCATGGTTTGTTACGTGGCAGCAGAGACCGACACGCACTGTACTGCAACGCCCTCCTCAGCCAGCTGCAAAGAGCGCGAAGGTCTCCCCTCTGCCCCCTCCAGTTCCCTCAGCCGCTCCTCGTGAGATTTGTGCCCTAGAGCCCCTCGACAGCTTCACCGGAAAGGGAGGGCTGCCACCGGAGCTAGGCCTCCCTCGTCCTGCTCCCGCTGTCCCCGGCCTGGGCTGTGCCTCCCCCTCTTCCCCTAGGGGCGCGAAGGCAGACGGGTCTGGGGGCAGCCGACGCTGGGGGACGGCGCATGCGCACCTGTGGAAGACGCCGGCGTCGGTAGCGGCGCGCAGCACCCAGCCGATAAGCGGCACTCCCGCCAGCAGCTTGATGTTCTTCAGCGGGATGCCCTTGCTGCCGCCCCTAGCCAGCACCAGCGCGGCCAGATGCCCGCCCGAAACCCCCGCGCCCGCCTCCATGCCGTGCTCTGCTCCCGCCGCTACTCGCTACCGGCGCCCCACCGCGTCTGACAGGCATGCCGGGAAGTGTAGTCCCGGCCGCGCCTGCGCGCTGCAGAGGAGAGGCGCGGAGGAGGAGAGGCGTGGCGGGAGGCCGCCGAGGGGGCGTGGCGGGGCAGGGGAGGGGGCGTGGCGCAAGGCGAAAGTTGGGGGCAGCGCAGGCTGGGGGCTGTAGTGGGCTAGCGGCGAGCGGCTCTCAGTTTGGGGGAGCTATGGAATCATGGAGCCATTCACGCCAGTGGAGGCTGAGGGGTGTAGGGGGCTAGCAGCAAGTGCCTCTCAGTTTGGGGGAGCTATGGAATCATGGAGCCATTCAGGCTGGAAAAGCCCCCTGAGATCATCAAGTCCAACTGCCAACCCAGGACTACCGTGGCCATTAAACCTCGTCCCGAAGCGACATTTCTACCTGTTTTTTAACACCGTTCAGGGACAGTGCTACTTCCCCTGGGCAGCCTGTTCCAATGCCTCACTGCTCTTTCAGTAAATAAATACCTAATGTGCAATTTAAAACTATCCTAGTGCAACTTGAGGTCATTTTCTCTCATTCTATCACTTGCTACTTGGGAGAAGAGACTAAAACCTCTATGACCTCCTTTCAGGTAGTTATAGAGAGCAATGAGGTCTCCCCTCAGCCTCTTCCAGACTAAATAACCCCAGTTCCATCATCTGCTTCTCAGAAGACTTCTTCTCCAGACCCTTCACCAGCTTTATTGCCATTTTCTGGACACACTCCACTGTGTAGTGAGAGGCTTAAGAAAGCTGAGAGTGATGCCCATCCTCTTGCCCATGTCTTCTGCAGAGTGTGTTACCCCTTTTGGCAAGCCCTGCCCTGGGGAAGGGTGTCCAGCATCCTCACAGTTAACAATTAGGAGATGGGATGGAGCTTTGCTAGCTTTCTGCAGCACACATCTAGCCTGGTATCTCTGCAGGTAAAACAGAAATGCTGCTCAAAGGTGTGGCTGTGTTTCTTGCCAGCACTTAGAAGGTTGTTCCAAGGTGGTTATCAGTTCTGGAAATGTCAACCCCCCAGAGCTGGGAGGAGCATGCACGGCAGCTTTTGCCTGGAAAGCTGCACAAGCATCAGGCAGCCTGATTCAGGAGATTTTTCATCAGCCCCTGCTGTCTGAAAAACAGATCCTTGCCCCCTGTTGCAGTCATCCAATCTGACACACTGAGATGAACTACTGACTTATTACAGTGCTGTGCAGGTTTGGGTGCTGGGGTGTATCCCCACAAATCTAGCATACCAGGTGGAACTTGTGGGTATATTTGCACAGTATAATACGTATTAGCTACATCCAATGTTAGCACCTACTAATTACACATTGGTTAGTCTCTTTCTTGCTTAATCTTAAAGACACAACTCCTTTTAAATTCACTAGGCATGCTCAGAGGGTGATGGGTTTATTTGGGTAGGGGGGTTTTTAGCTAGGAGGTGTGGGGTTTCACATTATGAGGGTGGTCCAAAGAAAGGATACCTTTAATCTTTGTTTTCTTGGCTGAGTCCTGCTTGATGACACGTTATTGCAATATATCTCAGGATGTTTCCCATAATGCAAAAATTCTCCTCCAGTTCAGAGCTCCTCTTGACATCCTTGATGTTTTACTTTGATGGAAACTTCCAGCAGAGGCTGTCATCAATCTTTTGGCTACTTTTCAAGGACTTAGTTGCTAGCAAGGCATGCTTTGTTTATTCCAAGTAACCAGCTTTACACCTTGAAGCCCCTGACCAATTGTCCTCTTTAGGAGACTGACTTAGTTGGGGTGATTAAGGAGGCAGGAATTATAAAATGTGGAGTTATTTTATTTCCAAAAAGCCCCACCCACAAACTCTATACAAACCAGTTAAATAAGTCCCATGTAAACATGAGGAGGAATTTCTTCACCGTGAGGGTGACAGAACACTGGAACTGGCTGCCCAGGGCAGGTTATGGAGTCTCCCTCTCTGAATATCTCAGAGATATTCAAAACCCTCTTGGGTTTAAACTGGCAGAGGGGAGATGTAGACTGGATGTTAGGAGGGAGTTCTTTACAGTGAGGGTGGTGAGGCACTGGAACAGGTGGCCCAGGGAGGTTGTGGCTGCTCCCTCCCTGGAGGTGTTCAAGGCCAGGTTGGAGGAGGCCTTGAGTGACCTGTACTAGTGGGAGGTGTCCCTGCCTATGGCAGGGGGTTGGAACTAGATGATCCTTGAGGTCCCTTCCAACCTTACTATTCTATGATTCTATGCGTTCCTGTATGGTCTGCTTTAAGTGATCCTGCTCTGGCAGGTGGGTTGGACTGGGTGATCCTTCCAGGTCCCTTCCAGCCCCTTACATTCTGTGACCCAACAGTGTCACTGCACCCTGGGCTTGTAGCCAAACAGCTTCACCTGACAAGCACCACCCCTGCAGCCCAACCTTCAGCACTTCCTGCTGTGCCATAAGTTATCCTTCCAGGTCCCTTCCAGCCCCTGACATTCTGTGATCCAACAGTGTCACCGTACTCTGGGTTTGTCATCGAACAGCTTCACCTGGCAAGCACCACCCTTGCAGCCTTCAGCGCTTCCTGCTGTGCCGTGGGTGATCCTTCCAGGTCCCTTCCAGCCCCTGACATTCTGTGATCCAACAGTGTCACTGTACCCTGGGCTTATCGTCAAACAGCTTCACCTGGCAAGCACCACCCCTGCAGCTTTCAGCGCTTCCTGCTGTGCTGTATCCCTGCGCTGCCGCCAGAGGGCAGCAGAGTCACAGCGGAGCCCTTGTAGCAGTAAGTGAAACCTTCCCTCAGCCTCTCTCCTCCGCCGCCTCCTCCTCAGCGCTGTGCTAAAGCCTGAAAGCACCTCGACGGAAAGCTAGACGAGCTTACTTGTGCTATTTGGATGGATAAAATAAAGGAGCATGCGACCCATATAAGGCTGCATAGGAGCCTGGGGTTTAATGGCATTGGGAAAATGAAAAGCAGCAGCCACTGAACATCCTGGCTGGCTGCTGCAGCAGCACACATTCCACACCGTGTAACTTGGTCAAGGGCTTGTGACTCTATAGCCTGCCTGCCCCTAGTCCTGCTACTCCTGACTGCCTCTGACTGAACAAACAGGGTCAGGCTGGCTCACTTCAAGGAAATAGTGGTATGCTGGTCAAACTAGGGGGAGTAAGTCTCTATAAAACCCATGTTCTGTGCCATATGATTCCCCCGGGGATAATAAAAGTTGTGACTCCCCTTTCTGGTGGCAGCTCAGTTGCTATAAAGTCCCACATCATAGTTTCTCTGGAGAAAGAAGTCCATTCATTCAAGTCTGTGTGTGCAAGAGCAGATGAACAGAACTGGAAGCATTCAGGAGGTGTGTGCTGAGGTGTTACTGTGAGTGCTGTTTTAAGGCTATAATCTACTAGCAGGGAGCACATCATGGAAATTAGGCTTTCAATTGGGGAAATGTTTTGTCAGGCAGTATGGTTTCCCCCATCTTTTTCTTGTTTGAAGTGTGTGCCTGGTTTTCCAACAGGCCAATAGGAAAAGAAATGCTCTGTGGCATAGTCTGCAGCTTTGTTGTCAACCTCCTGCTGTGAGGATGCAGCATCTTCTGCTGGCACATCCTATTGTCCTGTGGTCCTGCAGTGCAGGCCTGCAGGGCTTGCCCTAACCATCATATTACTCTGTTTAACTGCTGACAACAGTGTTCCAGGAGCAGTGTCAAGGGAATGGTGTCCTCCATTCTCAGCACAGCCTACCTGCTCTAGGCGGTCCTGAAGGGAATGGTGTCTTCCATTATCAATACAACCTACCTGCTGTGGGTGGTCCTAAAGGGAATGGTGTCCAGAGCCTACCTGCTCTGGGTGGTCCTGCTCTGGCAGGAGCATTGGACTTAGATGGTCTTTTGAGGTCCTTTCCAGCCCCTAACACTCAGTGATTCTGGGATTCTTTTACACCTTGTTCTGCTGGTGCTCTTAATAAATGTTTGCATTCACATTGTGTTCATAACACACTTATTTTTGTTGTTGTTACCAATGCCTACACCTTTAGCAGCAGCTCACTGGTTTTATCTGTGCCCTGGGTCACTAAACACTTTATCTGCCCGAGTCCATAAACATCCTCAGTCTGCTGCTGCTGTTTGCTGTTGACATATGTTAGAACCATTTATGAAATCCATCTTTCACTTGCACATGAACAAGCTCTCTCATTCAAAGCACAGGAATGTCAATGCAGTGCCTCCTCTTTACCTGACACTGAAAATTGCTGACTGCTGTTGAGAACAGGTTTGGGCTGCCAAGTGCAAGGTTTTGCAGGTTGCTTCTTAGCAGAAAAGAAATCCACATTTTGAAAGTATGGCCAGAACACAGCTTGCTTTATTTGTACCTAGTCTAGAGCAGCTGATACCTTCCTCTGCCTGAGGCAGTAGATTTAATTATAGATCTATACACCTCATAGTCTGCTATGTCTTCTGAAACTCCTCCTGTAACATAACCCTCCATAAATCAGCAATGTTGGCAGCTGGTGGGAGCAGTGCCACACAGGGCCATTATTCTAGCAGCATGAACACCATGTGGTACAGAAGCAAGTGTGTGCAGTTCTGGAGCCCCCAGCACAGGAAGGACATGGAACTGTTGGAGCAGGTCCAGAGGAGGCCACCAAGATGCTGAGAGGGCTGCAGCAGCTGTGCTGTGAGGACAGGCTGAGAGAGTTGGGGCTCTGCAACCTGGAGAAGAGAAGGCTTCCAGGAGACCTTAGAGTAGCCTTCCAGTATCTGAAGGGGGCCTACAGGAAGGCTAGGGAGGGATTATTGACAAGGTCTTGTAATGACAGGACAAGGGGCAATGGGTTTAAACTGGCAGAGGGGAGATTGAAACTGGATGTTAGGAGGAAGTTGTTTGCAGTGAGGGTGGTGAGACACTGGCACAGGTTGCCCAGGGAGGTTGTGGAGCACAGAATCACCCAATGTGATCTTTGCTCACATTGGATGATACTGTGCTCCACAACCTCCCTAGAGGTGTTCAAGGCCAGGTTGGAGGAGTCCTTGAGTGAGCTGTACTAGTGGGAGGTGTCCCTGCCTATGGCAGGGGGTTGGAACTGGATGATCTTAGAGGTCCCTTCCAACCCAAACCATTCTATTCTATTCAGTAGCAGGTATAGAGCCATTGGTGGTTTCCCTTTAAGTGAAATGAATTCCTTGTGCAGTCATGTTGCTCCTCTTCCTTTCCATGTAAACAGCCTCTCTCCAGGCCCCCAAGCTGGATGGGAAATGAGTACAGTAGAGTCTTGTTGTTTGGACTGGTTCCTATTTCCAGTCTCATTGCTGGCTGATGACCCACAGAGCAAGCCCTACACGGAAAGCTCACGTGCAGCCTGAGCATAAATTGGCAGGGTCACACAAATAGTCCTCTTCATAATTTCTCTGTGAGCATATGAATTACAGAAGGCTGTATAAAAGATCAGGGTCTCCTGATGCTGCCTTTAATAATTCACACTGCTGGGAAATCCACACCCCCGCTCCTCACTGCTTACGCAGCAAACAGCAACAGAGTCAGAAAGTCCTTGTTGCTCTGGTGGCCCCCTTGTTTAGCTAACTGTCTTCTCAGACCCTGAGATACTGTGTGTCACGTTTCCCTAGGGCCAGTTGCCTCAGTGAAGGCACTGAGATGGTTGCAGAGCTCAGGTTTGCACATACGATCTTCTGGCTTCACTAAAATGGTGATTTCTGGAAGGTGGTTGGCACACTCTGATCTGTTTGCATNCCAACCCCCCTGCCATGGACAGGGACTCCTTCTGCTACTCCAGGTTGCTCCAGGCTTCGTCCAACCTGGCCTCAAACACCTCTAGAGAGAGGGCATCCATGACCTCCCTGGGCAATCTATTGAAGAGTCTCAGCACCCTCACTATAAAGAATTTCCTTCTAATCTCCAGTCTAAATTTATCCTTCAAGCTTCAATCCATTCCCTCTCATCCTGTCAGTGCAAACTCTTGGAAAAAGTTCCTTCCCTGCTTTCTTGTTGGCCCCCTTCAGGTACTGGAAGGCTACTCCAAGGTCTCCCCAGAGTCTTCTTTTCTCCAGACTGTGTTTTCCTATGGAAAAAAAAAAAAAAGAACAATGAGTTTTTAAAAGGGAGAAAAAAATATAGAAATCAGAATAAAAGGCTGCATTTTTTGCAAGTAAAAATTAAAATCATTACAAAAATACTTTGAATTTCTTGTTTTAATAAGACAAATGCTTCACAAAGCAAAATGTCAGCCAAGTCTAAGAGTTGTGGGTTTCCTATCAGCTGGTGCCACAGCAGCTTACTTGGACACTAACGACCTAGGCTGAGTGGTAAGGATTAGGCAGCACCCAAGTCTGAGAAACTTCAGAACCAGACTACTTCAGAGTGGACCTGCAGCTCTTCACTCTTCTTTTTAACTTGGATCTCACTGCTGGGAGGGTTGGGGGTGTTCAGCCTGGAGAAGGGAGGGCTGCAAGGAGACCTTCTGCTGGCCTTGCAGGACCAGAAGGGGCTAAGAGGAAAGCTGTGTGTGGCCATGGCGCTCAAGGACATGGTTTAATGGCCATGATGGTGTTGGGTTGAAGGTTGGGCTTTGATGATCTGAGAGGGCTTTTCCAACCCAAACAATTCCATGAGAACACAACATTACTCCCCTGTGAGCTTCCAGTTCAGCCAAGTATTGAAGCTCAGCAAAAGCAAGCAGAAAGAAATAGCTAAACATAGAGGAGCTCAGCCCAAGTAAAAAGACCCAGCCAGCACCCATGGGTGATGTCAGAGCGATCATCAAACCTATTGCTGCTTAACTGGGGGGCCACCAGGCCCCCCAGCCTTTAGAACCCACTCCCATTCACCCAGTGTGCACCATGGGGACTCACCGGTGATGCCAGGAGGAGGATCCCTCTGCCCAGTTGGGCAACCTTGGAGCTTCTGCCTTTCCTGGGGCCTATTAAATGGGGAATGGGCAGGGAGGGCAAAGTGGTCACACCTGGGGTGGGAGGAGACTCCAACAGAGCCCAGGTGCTCTGGATTGGGGAAATAAAGGAGGGGGATGGGGGAAAAATGCAGTGTAGGGTGGGAAAGGGGCAGATAGGGTGGGAGAGGGCAGGTGCTGCTGAGAGGAGGAGTGCTGCTGAGAGGAGGGAGATGCTGAAAGGAGGAGAAGGATGGAGAGGAGAAGGGTGGAGAGGAAAAGGGGAAGATGGGGAATAGGATGGAGAGGAGAAGGGGAAGATGGGGAATAGGATGGAAGAGAAAAGGGAAAGATGGGGAAAAGGATGGAGGAGAAAAGGGAAAGATGGGGAAAAGGATGGAGGAGAAAAGGGGAAGATGGGGAAAGGGATGGAGAAGAAAAGGGGAAGATGGGAAAGGGGAGGGAGAAGAAAATGGGAAGATGGGAAATAGGATGGAGGAGAAAAGGGGAAGATGGGGAAAAGGAAGGAGATGGAAAGAAAAGGAGGAAGATGGGGGAAAATAGATGGAGACTAAAGGAGGGAGATAGGGAGAAGTGGGATTAAAAAATAATAAAAATTAAAACTAGATTGTAAAGAAAAGAAAAAAAAAAGTTGGTCCTGCTCTGGCAGGGGGCTTGGAGTAGATGATCTTTTGAGGTCCCTTCCAGCCTCTAACATTCTGTGATTCTGTGTGATTCACCTTTCTAGTTCCTTTAGCCAAATGCCCAACTGAAATGAAGAGCCCTTGTCTTACAAGAGGGTCTACTCTATGAAAGTAAGATCTACTCTATGAAAGTAAGATCTACTACTCTATGAAAGTAAGATCTACTACTCTATGAAAGTAAGATCTACTACTCTATGAAAGTAAGCAGAATGTGCAACTGTATTTTTCCTCAAGGACATAAATGTTCCTGCAAACATCTTCTCAAGTGTCCCTCTCTTGCCCTCACTTGTTCTCACGGTTCCCTTCTCTGTCCTGTGGAACAACAGCACGAATCATTAGCTACTTTTCCCAACAACATAATATTGCCATGGCAACAGATAAAGTGAGTTTGGGGTTTTTAATAGTCTAAATAAGAGAATGCACAAACACATCAGCTGCTCAGGACGCAATACGACGTCTGAAGAGCGTGTTGGGCGTACTGCATTTTGATTTCATGAACTCATATTTCCAGCTAGGATTTTCTGAGGAGGAGAATGGGAGTTTGGCCTCCTGCAGATGCCATTTCATCTGCTCAGACATGACACAGTGTATGGGTATAATTATTCTCACTAGTGACTGTTGCCTTATGCTTCACATCTAAAGCCAGTTATATTGGGCCGCTCTCAGACATCCCTCAGCCACATCTAGCAGCTGGCTCAAAGAATCTGCCTTAATGCAGCCAAAGCCCACCCCTGCAGTTTGAAATCCCTGCTGGATGATGGTGCACCTATAGATCAGGTCTGAGTTGCACATGTGGGCTTCATTTTCACTTGCACCTGGAGTGATAAGTGATAGGTGACAGCGCATAACACACCCCCAAGCACAGAAACCAGCTTGATGCTCCTTACCCCTGAGAGAACCTGAAGAAGGGATGAATTAGTTCACCAGAACAGCTGAATGCAGTGTGTGTGTGTGAATGCATCTGCTGTCAGCTTACATACCAGTGCATGGACTGAAAGTCTGGCTAGAGGGGTTCTGGTGGTAGCTGTTGAGTGATCTCCAGGTCACCTCGGCACGTCAGCACTTCACACACAATGTTACAGAAGAATCTGTTGGTCCAGCTGAAAGGAGATTGTGCTCCCTGGCCAGCCCATGGCAGCTGCAGGGGCTGACCTTACAACAGAGAATGAACACTGGTGCTTGTTTAGTTCACTTCCACATTTCTCAGGCCATTTGCTTTACTGCAGCAGAAGTGATGTAAATCTCCCTGAAGTGTTAATAAATGCTGTATTGCCTGCCAGGAGTCTGCCTTGCAACCTTATATACTTCTGGGTGAGGTTTTGCTACTGCTGTTCTACAGAAACTGCTATTTTTACCCCAAAGACTGTTCAGTTTTCTGTAATGTTGCATCCTGTGGTATGATCCTGTTGCTGTCTTGGCACTGGATCAAGTTGTGTCCTAACAATTAATCCCAGTTCTCTCTTTAATGCCAGGAACCCCCTGGCCATGCTGTCCTACTGCTGACATGGGTTCATGATGAACTGGTACAGCATTACCTTAAGCCATATCCTTCCCAGGGGCTTCAGAAGGTATTTGGGGAGGGTCTGTGGAGGCACCATCCCTTGTGATGCCATCTCTCTGCAGTGTGCTGGCTAACTTAGGGAGGTTTTAATTGTTTTCATTCAAGGGCTCTTCTGTCTTCTGCCAAGATGTTGCCTTACACTGCTGCTCAGAGCTACTTTAAAATAATCCTTTGGACTAATTTTTATTCAAGATTTTATTCCATGTTAGCAGGACCAGAATGGTTTGGGTTGGAAGGGACCACCAAAGGTCATCTAGTCCAACTCCCCTGCCACAGGCAGGGACACCTCCCACNCCAGCCTTCCTGTAGCCCCCTTCAGATACTGGAAGTCTACTCTAAGGTCTCCTGGAAGCCTTCTCTTCTCCAGGCTGCAGAGCCCCAACTCTCTCAGCCTGTCCTCAGAGCAGAGCTGCTGCAGCCCTCTGAGCATCTTGGTGGCCCTGCTTGAGCCCTCTGACTCCTTTTACAGCAAGGGGCTTTTCTTCTAGTTCTCCATATAGAGTTCCACTCTGCTTAGCTTGCTCTGTTGAACTTTTGCTGTATGTATTTCCCACAACAGTTTTCCCCATAGAAACCAGGAATAATAACTTAAAAAAAAAAAAAAAAGGCATGGAAAATATTTCAAATAATGCTAAGCTTCTACTGCTCCCCTCCCCTCTCCCCTCCCCGCCCTGCCCCAACCTTCATCACAATAAATATTTAAAAGGGACAGAGAAGTTATCCAAAGATCAGGCTGCATTTTCCATTGCATTAAAAAAATGAAAATAGAAAATGAAGTCTCTGCTACTTCATTACCATTTTCATGCTAGATCCATTTCTCTTAGATAAAATGAGCAGTTTGTAATCAAACCAAATACAGTAAACCATTTTTCTTTTTTAATAGCTCTGTAAGCATAAATAAAACTGATTCATAGAATGGCTTAGATTGGAAGGGACTTTAAAGATCATCCACAGAGCTCATCCAGTTCCAACCTGCCCTGAGCCATAGGCAGGGACACCTCCCACTAGAACAGGTTGCTCAAGGTCTCATCCAGCCTGGCCTTGAACACCTCCAGGGAGGGAGCAGCCACAACCTCCCTGGGCAACCTGTGCCAGTGTCTCACCACCCTCACTCTAAGGAATTTCTCCCTAATCTCCAGTCTCAATCTGTCCTCCTCAAGCTTCAATCCGTTCCCTCTTGTCCTATCACTACAAGCCCTTGTCAAAAGCCCCTTCTCAGCTTTCTTGTGGGTCCCTTCAGGTACTGGAAGGCTGCTTTAAGTCTCCCCAGAGATGGTGGTAACAGAGCTCTTGTCTTAGGAGGGGTTAACACTGGAAAATTTGTGGCAGGCCAGATGGGGGAATGCCTGAGGATGGGACCATGGCTTTTGCCATTCATTTACAGGTCCAAGCACAACCATTTAAAATTCCTATTGCTGCTTTTTTTCTTCCCCTCCCTGCCCAGCAATTTGAAAACCCTGGATACAAAAAAAAAAACAAAAAAAACCCAACTAAAACACTTTCATCCGGAGCAGAATGTTTCTGACATTGAAGAGATTTTTGTCCTTCTTCTTCCTTTTAAAAATGGATTCCAAAACATTTTAGCTTGTCCTGTAGAGCAGTGAGGGTGCTACACTTCAAAGCAGCAAAACAAAACATGCTGGCTGCTTCCATGTTTATTTTTATTTTTTTTTCCCTTTTAAAACAACTTGGTAGAAATGACACAGCTGAATGAGAGTGAACCAAACTGTTGTGTTTTGATAATGAAAATTATGACCACAAACGCTACTCCCATCTGCCTGAGGTGTTCAGAAGTGCCACATGACAGTGCTGCTGTAGATAAAGAACTGGCTGGATGGTGGCACACAGAGAGTGGTGATCAAGGGCACAATGTCCACCTGCAGACCAGTGCCAAGTGGCTCTCTCAGGGGTCAGTGCTGGCACCAGTGCTGTTTGACATCTTTGTCAGTGACATGGACAGAGGAATCAGTGCACCCTCAGCAAGTCTGCAGATGGCANGCCCAGGGAGGTTGTGGCTGCTCCCTCCCTGGAGGTGTTCAAGGCCAGGTTGGAGGAGGTCTTGAGTGACCTGTACTAGTGGGAGGTGTCCCTGCCTATGGCAGGGGGTTGGAACTAGATAATCCTTGAGGTCCCTTCCAACCTTACCATTCTATGATTCTATAAATTAATAACCAATATTAGTTTTGATATCCAGGCAAAGGTTGTTAATAACTATGAAAACTGCTTATTAACATTAAATCTCACCAGAAAACTTTACAAGGCTTGACATGCAGGGTTTGGATACTTATATACACAGGGAGCAGGCAAAACTGGAGTACTTCAAGAAAGCTGGCAAATACAAACATTAAAACTGGAATGAAGTTCTTAGTTTTAATTGTACCTCTTGCCCACCAGGGGACTTGAGAGGCTCCTTTCTGCTGCTAAGGCAGAAAAGCACAAGGGAATCTAGCTGCAGAACTTCTTAGAGAGAGGCTTTGAATATTTGCTCACAAAATAGTATCAGACAGTGCCCAAATCTTGAAGGGAATGCTGTTGGTGTCTTGAAAGTCACTGCAGGCAAAGCAGAGCATGATGTGGCAGGGCAGAGCAGGCAAAAAGAAGTAAGGAGGCACGTGGCAAAAGCCCATTTATTGTTTGCCCAAATGCAATGGCTCCTTGAGCACACAGCTACACCAGCAGAGTGGCACTTTGCCAAACCTGAGCATATTAATCAGGAGCTTGCTTTCCCTTATTTGGGAAAAAACAAGTCTGGGCAGGTCTTGGACCCTCAAGGTGGCTGTCTCCAAGCCTTTGTCTTCTCCCTGTGCTCTGCTTCTCCCATTCTGCAGAGTGAAGGGAACCATGGGGTCATGTCTGGGCAACCCAGGACCTGGATCTTCCATGACACCCTCCAAAAAAGGTAAATGCAAGTAAAAGACTTCAGGTGCCCTGGAGGCATGTTGAGGAATGTCTCAGCTGCTCAGTGTAATGCTGCATTGAGGTTTCCCCTTTCTTAATCCCCACAACCATAAAGTAAGAAACATCAGAGGATGTTTGCTAAGATTTTGATGAGTTTGCTCATGAGTTTGAGTGGATTTGCTAAGATTTTGATGAGTTTGCTCATGAGTTTGAGTGGGTTTGCTAAGATTTTGATGAGTTCTGACAGTGTTTGGCCTCAGCCATCCAACTAAATTCTCAGCTCAGAGCTCACTGTAATCCCTTTCATAACAGGAAAACATCTGTGACCTCAATCCATTGGAAACCTTTTGCTCTCCAGCAAACTAGATGCAACTCCTGCATTCTGCAAGATCCAAGCAAATTCTGCCCCAAGGGCCTCCACCTCGGGTAGCCTAATGACTGAATAGCTGTGCTTAAAGCCACCCTGCTGAGCATCCTGTGTTACACCACCGAGTCCCAGATCTTTGCTGGTAGTGGCCTCAAGTTGAAATGGTGATGATGAAAATTCTCAACTTTAGTATATCTCAGTTCAATGGCAGTGAAAGAAAATGAACAAAGCAACCAAGTGACTGCACATAAGGCTCCCTCAAAACTTAGAATCATAGAAGCTAGAAGAATAGAAGGGACCTCAAGGATCATCCAGTTCCAACCCCCTGTCATAGGCAGGGACACCTCCCACTAGCACAGGTCACTCAAGGCCTCCTTCAACCTGGCCTTGAACACCTCCAGGGAGAGAGCAGCCACAACCTCCCTGGGTAACCTGTGCCAGTGTCTCACCACCCTCACTGCAGAGAACTTCCTCCTGACATCCAGTTTCAATCTCCCCTCTGCCAGTTCAAACCCATTGCCCCTTGTCCTGTCATGGCAAGACCTTGTCAATAGTCCCTCCCCAGCCTTCCTGTAGGCCCCCTTCAGATACTAGAAGGCTACTATAAGGTCTCCTCAATTGTGTACTGAAAACTACATTCCTGTTATGAGCATCACATTTCTTTTTATTCAAGCTTTTAAAAAAACCCATGTGTTTCAAAGCAGCAACTTCTCCATGTGATTAAAAAGTGGGGTTTGATCTGTATTTTAAGCAGAAATGCCTGGAGGGGTCTAGGGTGAAGTAAAATATCAGAGTAGACTTCCCTTTTCTCATCCAATCAAGGTGATAAAAGATGTGCAAAACTGTATTGTCGAGTTCAAATGATCACAGAATCATAGAATGGTAAGGTTGGAAGGGACCTCAAGGATCATCTAGTTCCAACTCCCTGCCATAGTCAGGGACACCTCCCACTAGTACAGGTTACTCAAGGCCTCATCCAACCTGGCCTTGCAAGATTAATTCTAAAGAAATCAAAAGCTGAGTCCCTGCAAGCCTGCCGAAAGTGAGGCTGCCTTGTCCAAGTCAATTACTTCAGAGTCTGCTAATAGCCCATAGGCTGCAATGCAGCCTCTTGGAGTCTTACTAGTCTGGTGAGGGGGCAATGAAAATCAAAGTAAGCAGAAGGAGTCCCAGGGGACTGTAGCTTCAGGAGGTGAAAAATTGATGCTTTTTGCTTGCCTGTCTCTTCCCAGTTTCCTGCCCCCTTCGGCGTGTGAGAAAGGCAAGAGGAGTTTGTGCACTTTGGAAACTCGATAGGAGGCAGCAGCTGATCTTCCCATCACCAGCCTAAAAATAATCCACTCCAGGGCTTGGAGCAGCTTCACAAAGTGGAGGAAAATCCTGCCATCGGGATGATATTGATCACATAGCACAACCGAGTGACAGTTTGGGTTGGGATTTTGGGGTTGTGTTTACCAAGGTAAGCTACAGAGTTCGATCTAACATGCAGCAACCAAACGGGGCATGCGATGACCCTCCCCCATTATTTCCCACTAACCTCCTCCTCCTCCTCCCCCTTCCCTTTCTATCTGTGGGACAGAGCTGCTCCTCGTTCTTGCCTGGGGTTACAACCCCAAGCTCTTTCTCCTTTCCCATCCGCAGGCATTCTCAGCCTTTACCGTTCCCCCTCCTGCTGTTTTCTTTGCTGCTGCTCACCAGGTTAAACGTTTCCTTTTTTAAACTCTCCTCTCTTGGCATGCGAAGGCTTTAGGGCAGGCAGCGCAGCAGGCTGCTGTTGGGCACTGCACTGTGCTAAGCTCACCAACACCAGGAGCAAACCTCCCGTGGGTTAGATGTGTGGGAGCGCTGCAGATGTTCGCGTTCGAAAGGCTTTTCGCAGCCAGCACCGCTGCCCTTGTGACTTTCTCTGCCTTCGGAGCCCGAAGCAAAACGCCGAGGCTCTTTGCGTTGGCTTCAGTGCCACTTGGATCAGTGCTCTGTGGCAGTTAACCATGCGAACGCTGGCACGGATCAGGTAATCCATCCACTTAAGGCCCAGGGAAACTGGGACAGAGAGTGGCAAGCAAACGGGGTCTTGCTGGAAGAGGTGGTCCCGGCCGCGATAGGAATGGAGAAGGGGAAATGATGTTTTGTACAGGAGCAGGTTTGCTCAAACAGCTTTTAAAGGGGCAGTGCTTTTTTGCCCATCGCCGCTTTGCTTTGGATCCCCTAAATCGCATTAGGTCCTGCACTCGTAGGCAGGCAAGGAGAAAGAGCTGGGAGGTTTGTGCCTAGGAGGGGAAAAGATGCACAGCACTGACCTAAACGTTGTGGGGAAGCTCAAGAGTTAGGCCTTTCCCTGTGCTTATCCAAACCCTGGAAATTCAAAGTGGTTTCTTAGCTAAAGTTTTCTCTGCAAACTTAGAGAAGATAAATTTCTGGGTTTGGAATGATTCATTCGGAAGACAAAAGGTAAATCTCTGAGTGCTTTCTCCAGCCTGTGTCTATACTCATCTATACCACATACCTATCTATATGTATCTACATATGGGCATTTAATGCACATTACATGTAAGATCAAATAAACCCAATCTGAATTGAGACCCAAGCATGCTCTGTGAGGTGGTGCCTTTATAATTAGGAAGTGCAGCTATTGGGTTTTGATGGTTGTTGTTGTTTGGTGGTTTTGTGTTTGGTTTTCTTATAATACATAAATATTTTCCAAGTATTCATCATTTTCCCTCACAAAGTCTACTTGTCTCTACATACATATGTGGGCATTTAATGTATATGTAAGATGAAAAAACCCCAATCTTAATTGAGACCCAAGTATGGTCTCTAAGGTGATGCCTTTTAATTAGGAAGTGCAGCTATTAGGTTTTGAAGGTTGTTGTTGTTTGGTGTTTGATTTTTCATAATACATAATAAATATTTTCCAAGTATTCATCATTTTCCCTCACAGTCTACTTGTCTCTACATACATATGTGGGCATTTAATGCACATTTATATGTAAGATCAAATAAACCCAATCTGAATTGAGACCCAAGTATGGTCTGTAAGGTGGTGCCTTTTAATTAGGAAGTGCAGCTATTGGGTTTTGGTTAGTTTTGGGGTTTTTTTGTTGTTTGGTATTTGATTTTTTGTAATACATAATAAATATTTTCCAAGTATTCATCATTTCCCCCCAGCAAAGTCTACTTGTATCTACATACATATGTGGGCATTTAATGCACATTTATATGTAAGATCAAATAAACCCAATCTGAATTGAGACCCAAGTATGGTCTGTAAGGTGGTGCCTTTTAATTAGGAAGTGCAGCTATTGGGTTTTGGTTAGTTTTGGGGTTTTTTTGTTGTTTGGTATTTGATTTTTTGTAATACATAATAAATATTTTCCAAGTATTCATCATTTCCCCCCAGCAAAGTCTACTTGTATCTACATACATATGTGGGCATTTAATGCACATTTATATGTAAGATCAAATAAACCCAATCTGAATTGAGACCCAAGTATGGTCTGTAAGGTGGTGCCTTTTAATTAGGAAGTGCAGCTATTGGGTTTTGGTTAGTTTTGGGGTTTTTTTGTTGTTTGGTATTTGATTTTTTGTAATACATAATAAATATTTTCCAAGTATTCATCATTTCCCCCCAGCAAAGTCTACTTGTATCTACATACATATGTGGGCATTTAATGCACATTTATATGTAAGATCAAATAAACCTAATCTGAATTGAGACCCAAGTATGGTCTGTAAGGTGGTGCCTTTTAATTAGGAAGTGCAGCTGTTGGGTTTTGGTTAGTTTTGGTTTGTTGTTGTTGTCGTTTGGTTGTTTGGTTGTTAGGTTTTTTTAATAATATATAATAAATATTTTCCCAATATTTTCCAAGTATTCATCATTTCCCCCCAAACAAAATCTACTTGAGGACTTCTTAATACTCTCTATAGTTATAAGTACATTTGTGGCTGCTCCCTCCCTGGAGGTGTTCAAGGCCAGGTTGGATGAGGCCTTGAGTGACCTGTACTAGTGGGAGGTGTCCCTGCCTATGGCAGGGGGTTGGAACTGGATGATCTTTGAGGTCCCTTCCAACCTTACCATTCTATGATTCTATGATTCTACCTATACATATATATATATATATAAGTACATTTATAGCTGTAAGTACAGTGCATGCAAAGTGATAAGCCAGGTGAGATGAAACTCTTGGATATCAGACTTTGAAGCCCACTTTAAAAGGCCCCAAGGTGATAAAAATGCCTTTAACTGGAAGTCTTTCAGTTTGGGTCTTGGGGGAAATATAATTTAATTTACCTGCTATTTTCTCATTGTCTTCCTCACAGCTGCTTATGGAAATTGCATTCAGGAGCTGGCTCAGTGCTCTGAGAATCCTCATTTATGTTAAAGTGGAATTTTTGAGCACTTAGGTTCAATGCTGCATCATAGTAATGTTTACAGCTTTGTCTTATTTTTTTCTTTTTCTTCCTCAAACCTTTTTCTTCTTTGTAGTGAATATTTATTCCTGAATCTCTTTTGCACTGTTTTCTCTTTGTTGTATCATGATTATGCCTGAACAAGAAGGTCTCAGCTTGCCAGCGATGGGGATTTTAGCATGAACATGTGAATGTTTAAGGGACTTGAGTTTCTTTAGCTCTTTCACTGCAGTGTGAGATCCTGTTCAGGTAGTTCACATTCTCATTAAAATAGACCAGCAGGGAATCAGATTCTCAAATGGTGCAAAGAAGAGCTGGAAGTTGCTTGTCATTGGTGCCATCGTGGGCCCACCCTCCTGTTTGTTCTTCCCATTCCTCTCGGCTCTCAGCTTGTGGCTTTAGTCTGTAGCTGACCCCTCAGCGAGGGCCATTCTCAAAGGGAGGGAAGAAAAATCATAAAATGCCTCTGAAAGTTTGGGAATTCTGAAAATACAGACTCATGAAGTGCCTGGAGCACATGGCCTGTGAGGAGCATCTGAGGGAGCTGGGGGTGTTCAGCCTGGAGAAGAGGAGGCTGAGAAGAGACCTCACTGCTCTCTACAGCTCTCTGAAGGGAGGTTGGGGTGAGGTGGGGGCAGCCTCTGCTCCTTGGTGACAAGTGACAAGACTAGAAAAGATGGTTCCAAGCTGCACCAGGAGAGGGTCAGGCTGGATGTTAGGAAATATTTCTTCACTGAAAGGATTCCCAAACATTGGAATGGTCTGCCCAGGGCAGTTCTGGAGTCACCATCCCTGGGGGTGTTCAGGCGGACTGTGAGCCTGGCACTTTGGGACATGGTTTAGTGTTGACCTTTCAGTGCTGGGCCAAGGGTTGGACTGCATGAGCTTGGTATATTCTGTGAGAAGGGAGCACTTTGTCAGTAACGTTGAAGGGCAAAGTACAAGTGTTAAACCAAAACATTTCCTGTTTCTTGTTTTGGGCTGCTGAATGTGGCTGCTATCATCAGAGGTGATGTGCTTGTTGTTCACCTCTGATGGTTCTAGGGAGCCCACTTTTGTGCTGCTGCTGGTGTTACCAGGGAAGCTGTCTTGGCAGGTGTAGAAGGGCAGCTGCCACTATGGCATGTGACAAACCCTCTGAGTTGCAGCAGTAACTGCTTTTATCTCTTCCATCCCCTGACAAACACAGTCTCTTTGAATTTAAACCCATGTGGCTCCACAGCCAACTTTTTCCTCTTTGATCTCCCCCTGCATACTTACCGTGGTCTAAAAGGTCTTCTCATCTTTGGTAAGGGGAAACCCACCTTTGACTCCACTGTGGACAATCTTGAGTCATGCCTTTATTCTGACTTGCTTAGGACTAATTCAAAGATCTTCAGAATGGCCAATGTCACATTTTCTGTTAGCTCAATGAAGTATTATGGGTTTTCTAGAAGGGAAGGGAACAGTTCCTTTTCATTCTGCCACTTGTTGGTTATCCACAGTCAAGATCTTCCAAACTCTTCATTTCCAGGCTCAATTTTTTGAGTGAAAAATTTCAAACCTGGGGCTCATTAGAAGTCAGTATGGAAGAGTTATTGAAACTCTTTAAAACTTTTAGAGCCATTAAAGATCTCTTTAGTTTTTAACTCCAAATACTGTTTGAAAACCCTTCTTGGATTCACAAACTAATCCAAAGCTTTTGAGCATGCAACTTGCAATGGTAAGNAACTGGGCACAGCACTCAAGGTGTGGCCTGAGCAGTGCTGAGCACAGGGGCAGAATAACCTCCCTGCTCCTGCTGGCCACACTGTTCCTGATGCAGGCCAGGATGCCATTGGCTCTCCTGCCCACCTGGGCACACTGCTGGCTCATCTTCGGCTCCTCTCTACCAGTACAAGAATGTGTCCATCTATAGCTACAAGGAACCTTACAAGCACAAGGTCTGAGTGTGGGCATGAGAAATGTTGCTGTTATATTGTCAAATACTTCTCTGAAGAAAGCTGAAGGTTTCTTTTGCTGTCTCCTTGCATGGGCAATCTGCATCTGGAGACCTTTCCTGGTTCAGCTCATGTTAACTTCAGTGGAGCTGTGCAAGCTGTTCCAAGATGTGCTGTGCTGCGTAGAGAAGTCAAGGAGTACTTGTTCTGCTTTAGGGACTTTTCTGTCCTGTCCTTTGGAAATGAACACAGCTTGTTAAACCCTGAAGCCAGGGAAAATGAGCTTCTGGAGGCATGCCCTGGTGCAGCAGACAGTAAGAGTGGATTTCAGCCTTGAACCAAATGGGAAGCTCGCTCATGCTGCCTGCCAATGCAGAGTGTCCTCCCTTACACCTCACCAAAATGTCAGCCAATCTATTTCCAATTTGAAACCTGAGTGAAGAAGCAGAAGCTGGATGTCCTGCTTTATGCCAAAGGTGATAAGCCTGTGCATCAGCACATCTTCAGAGCCTCCTAAGTTGTCAAAAGCAAAACTAAACAAACCCAACTCAACAGAGCGAGGTCCTTTGACTTGAGTCACACAGAAAAAGGTGTGGAGGTTGTATTGAGTTTCCCTTCTGCCCTAGCAGTGGATGGGAAGGGAATCATAGAATCATAGAATCATAGAATGGTAAGGTTGGAAGGGACCTCAAGGATCATCTGGTTCCAACCCCCTGCCATAGGCAGGGACACCTCCGACTAGTACAGGTCACTCAAGGCCTCATCATGATGGAATGGTTTCTTGTTCCTTGTGAGGAACACTGGAGATGAAGCTACTTCTTAGAGCTCTGATGTGCTGCAGCATATTTCCATATGGCACTCCTGAAGATAGAGAGGATTGCTACCACAGCCTGCCTGGGTGAACTCCAGCCTGTGTCTATCAAAGCTGACACAGGTCAGCAGATGCACAACACAGGCTCTCTACTACTAGTCACAGTTAATTTCTAGCACAGTGGTGATAAAGAAATGGATTGAAGGAAGGAATGGAGGCTGATGGATCACAGGACCTGCTCCTGCAGTTCTCCTCTGTTCCCTACAGTGGGTACTTAGATGCCCCTTTACTCTGCTCTGTCAGACCCCACCTGGGGTCCTGTGTGTAGCTCTGGAGCCCCCAGCACAGGAAGGACATGGAACTGTTGGAGCGGGTTCAAAGGAGGCCACCAAGATGCTGAGAGGGCTGCAGCAGCTCTGCTGTGAGGACAGGCTGAGAGAGTTGGGGCTCTGCAGCCTGGAGAAGAGAAGGCTTCCAGGAGACCTTGGAGTGGCCTTCCAATATCTGAAGGGGGCTACAGGAAGGCTGGGGAGAGACTATTGACAAGGTCTTGCAATGCCAGGACAAGGGGCAATGGGTTTAAACTGGCAGAGGGGAGATTGAAACTGGATGTGAGGAAGAAGTTCTTTACAGTGAGGGTGGTGAGACACTGGCACAGGTTGCCCAGGGAGGTTGTGGAGCACAGAAGCACCCAATGTGATTGAAGATGAGCCTCTGAGTGACCTGTACTAGTGGGAGGTGTCCTTGCCTGTGGCAGGGGGTTGGAACTAGATGAGCTTTGAGGTCCCTTCCAACCTTACCACTCTATGATTCTATGAATAGTCCTTTCTTCCATGAGAATGTCTACTGACAATAGTCCCCTTCCAGAAAAAGTGGACAAAACCCAGCAGCTCCCTTAGCTTCTCTCACAGATGATTTTAATCCTTTCTCCCAGATTAATTTTTGACTATAATCCAAATGCTACACTGGAAGACAATGATTCAGTGCTCATTTGAACTCAGGACCCTCCTGCCTTTTGCTACCAGCCCAACCATTAGACCACAACAGCATCTTGTGCTGTCTCAAGAAAAAAAAAGGAGCCCTCTTTGTGGGAATAGGAGGAAAATTCCCAGCAGAACTCCCTTGGACTTCTGACCCTTGATAAAAATGAGGAAAAAGCACTTCTGATTTTCAAGAGATTGTCATTACCATTTTGTTTTTCTTAAAGGAAAAGTAGCAAGCTTTTATAAATTAAACAAAAATAATCTCTCTGTAGTTTGTTTTTTTTCCCCTTATGTTCAGTATTTGTTCTGCTAGTAACTCCCTACTCTTTTTATCCCCCAGTCTACTTAGAATTCATATTACCATAATTTCCTATCTGTTGCTCCTCATATGCATTTTAAATGATTTATTTTAATATAAAAATAAAAGACAGTGGACATAGAATCATAGAATGGTAAGGTTGGAAGGGACCTCAAGGATCATCTAGTTCCAAACCCCTGCCATAGGCAGGGACACCTCCCACTAGTACAGGTCACTCAAGGCCTCGTCCAACCTGGCCTTGAACACCTCCAGGGAGGTTGTGGAGCACAGAATCACCCAATGTGATCTTTGATCACATTGGGTGATTCTGTGCTCCACAACCTCCCTGGGCAACCTGTGCCAGTGTCTCACCACCCTCACTGCAAACAACTTCATCCCTCACCTCAAATATCTCTCTGCTCACTGTAAAGCATGGGCCAAGCTCTACATCAGGTTGAGTTTTAGTGTGGATTGAGTGAGTTGCCTCTCAGGGTTTTGCTGCACAGTTATGCTTAACTTCTGGCAAATCTCAGAGCATAAATTGCTGATGCATTTGGAAAATAGGATGCATTTATCACATTCTTTTCAATGAAGCTCCTTTACAGACTTCACTGATGTATTGCAATATGTACTGTGCTTTTCAGATCCAGCATAAAATNTAAAAGGAGACTGGATGGGGCACTTGGTGCCAGGGGTTAGTTTATTAGAAGGTGTTGGGTGATAGGTTGGACTCAATGATCTCAAAAGTCTTCTCCAACCTGGTTGACTCTGTGGTTCTGTGATTCTTTGGTGATCTATACATTTCTGTTCTTTCTAGGAGAGCACTTTAGTAGTTTATGCTTACCACCTTCTGCTGAGAACTAGGCTCAGAGAGCTAATCTGAACTGTTTGAAGAGAGAAGAAATCCTTTTTCTGTCCATTCAACTATCTTTGTGTTTGAGTTTTTTTTAACAGTGATCTTGCTTTTTTTTGCATTTATATTATTCTGATTCTGCAAAACTCATTGATGCCAATGTTGTAGCAGAAAGCTGCACTCAGCAAAGCATGCCTAGATGTACTGAATTAAAGATATTCTTTTCCTTTCAAGTGTATACAATTTGGGATAAAGGATGTGAGCAAATGAGTTTATGCAACCTACTACCCAGCATCACGCTGCTGTACGTAAGCCTAGGGGAAAGAAACCATCAAGGAAAGATTTTGGTTGCAATTTTGTTTCATCTCCCCAGAAAGAATGATTAAACAAACCATGCACAGGTTGATGAAAGCCAGGAGCTGCTCATAACTCCAGGTCATGCTGTGGCCCATGCTCTGCAAGCACAAATGCTTGAGTTTATCTTGGTGTACAAAGATAATCCCATAAGAAATCACAGAAGTCAGGGAACTGCTCAGATGAGGCTGAGCACATGCTTGAGGGTTTGCAGGATCAAGTATAAATGCTGATTTTTTTCCTGCCTATGCAATCCTGGATACAACCTACTTTAATTAACAGTTACTGGTAATGACTGCTGTGCAGATCTGTTGCCATTCTATGGGACAACAAAGGAATAAAAGCTTATCAGTGAATGCAAAGCAAAGAAAACTAGTGGGAGGTGTCCCTGCTTATGGCAGGGGCTTGGAACTAAATGATCTTTGAGGTCCCTTCCAACCTTACCATTCTATGATTCTATGATTATATGAAATAAAAACTACCAGTGAATGCAAAGCAAAGGAATAAAAACTATCAGTGAATGCAAAGCAAAGGAATAAAAACCATCAGTGAATGCAAAGCAAAGACAAACTATCAGTGAATGCAAAGCAAAGAAATAAAAACTATCAGTGAATTGAAAACAAGGGAGGAATAAAAACTATCAGTGAATGCAAAGTGAAGAAATAAAAATTATCAGTGAATGCAAAGCAATGAAAGAATAAAAATTATCAGTGAATGCAAAGCAAAGACAAACCATCGGTGAATGCAAAGCAAAGGAATAAAAACTATCAGTGAATGCAAAGCTGCCAGATATGAAATATGAAAGGTGCAGAGCTTGCACTGAAAACTTACAGCAGTAAGAGGACACTGAATTGTCAAAGCAGCAGCAGCAATAAATGGGAGTCAGCTGATAAGCCTTTGAGGAAGATGCTAAGAGGGCTGGAGCAGCTCTCCTATGAGGACAGGCTGAGAGAGTTGGGGCTTTTCAGCCTGGAGAAGAGAAGGCTTCCAGGAGACCTTGGCATGGCCTTCCAATATCTGAAGGGGGCTACAGGAAGGCTGGGGAGGGACTATTGACAAGGTCTTGCAATGCCAGGACAAGGGGCAATGGGTTTGAACTGGCGGAGGGGAGACTGAAACTGGATGTTAGGAAGAAGTTGTTTACGGTGAGGGTGGTGAGACACTGGCACAGATTGCCCAGGGAGGTTGTGGCTGCTCCCTCCCTGGAGGTGTTCAAGGCCAGGTTGGAGGAGGCCTTGAGTGACCTGTACTAGTGGGAGGTGTCCCTGCCTATGGCAGGGGGTTG